>JANSVB020000044.1:9016650-9033445 GCA_025504935.2 Erythroxylum haughtii
AACGAAAATATCCGTCGCTAAATCATATTTACCGACGGAATTTACCTACGGAATTTTTCGTAGGTAAACTCAAAATTGGGAAGAGGATACAGAGAGAAATGGCAGAACTCAACCTTGAGCCACCTCCTGATTGTTCTGCTGGTCCTATGGGTGATAATCTCTACCACTGGGTTTCCACATTCATTGGCCCTCCAGGTCTCTCTCTCTCTCTCTCTCTCTGTTTGTTTCTATTGGGTTCTTGTTTATTTTTCCTTTCCAAACTCCACTTTTTGAGTTTTCTGAATTTTGGTTTAGTTTATGCTCTTTTCTTTTCTGGCGTGAAAGTTCTAATATTTGGTTTCCTTTTTATAACATAATTGCGTCTTCCTTGTTATTTGATTGCTTAGTTGATCTTTCTTGATGATTCAAACTTTCCCGTTATTTGCTTTTTCTATTGTGACGAGATTCATTTGAATTGAACAAACTCTCTTATTTCTGGGTTTTCATATTTTTAGTACCTTGCGTTCTTGTTTTGTCATGCCAGTATACATAGTGCTTCTTTGTCTGGCTGGGTAACTTCTTTTTCTGGCTATCAAGTTCACATCACTGAACTATGATGTTAATATTGGTGAACTCGAGAAATTTACCTTCAAAATACAGTGATGTATAAAATCTACTGATTTCTTTAGCCTTTTGGGCTCTTAACTTTCAGTTCTTTTCCCTCTTTTAGCCCCGCAATTTGTGACTCATTTTTTGGGATTCTGTACCACGCTTGTTCGGATGGAAAAATCGGCATGACTTGTAATTTTACCATTAACATTCAAATGATACCTTCAATTTTGAGCTGGAATGCTGGCTGTAAACTTTTAGTATAATCCAAGACTTATGTCAATGTTCACCAATTTGTTCTGTTCATATTTGCAGGAACACCATATGAAGGTGGTATATTCTTTTTGGACATGTTATTTCCACCTGAGTATCCATTCAAAGCTCCAAAGGTATGCTTGTGCATGTCCAACATAGCATGCTGCTTAAAATTCTACAATTAAGTATACAGTTATACTGTTTTTAGTCATATTTGCAGATATGTGTGTTTACACACTTATTTTTCCTAAAAGAGAAGATCTTGTTTCTTTCATCTTCTTTCCACTTGTAAGTAAGCCATATGAAATTTCCTAGATTGAACAACCTGCAAATGTGTGAATGAGGTTAGGGAGTTTGGATATTAGATAATAGACATGGGCTCCTGTTTACTTTAAAGTTTTGACTCTATGGTCATAGCATTTTCAAGTCCATTCTTGTTGATATGTTGCACAAGGGGCAGTCCATTTGTCTGATGAAACATAATGTTGTTTTGTATTTGCAGCATCTGTTGTTCACAAGTGCATTGTGCTATGATATCTTTGTGTATGTCTTTATAAATATAAGAGACTGCAAACCATCAAGCAATGTAATAACTAGCCAACATACTAGTGGTATTTAGGTTGTTTGACGAAGTTTGACACATTGGTTTAGGCAGGGTTGTGCATTTGATTCCAATTTTATCGGTTTGCAACCATAGGTCTGATATATATTTTTGTGTAGGATCTAGTCCTATGAGTTACAGATAAATTTTCTTTTTCTTTCCTTGAGTTCTTCTCCTTTCTAGGCCTTATGATTGCTATTTAGAAAACTGACTTTGATAAGCTTTCTATCAACTATTTTCACGAAAGATTCTCACTGCTTTTTTATTTGTCATAATGCACTTCAAATAGGTTCAATACATAGAGTTTTTAGAATAGGAATCTGCTAATTTATTCTCCTATTAAAATAGACTTATGAAAAAAATATAATTCCTAATTGAGATTACTACTGCCTAAATAAGATAATTGTTGCTATTATTTCCTAATCAAGCTGATCTTTTTATATATTTTCCGTCATAAGAATGCATCTTGCGTATCATTACTCTCCCCTGGACAAAGAGCTTGTCCTCAAGCTTGAACTCAGGATAACTCTGGATATCTTAGCCCTCTTTTATCTGCTTCCTTCATCCTCTTCTTCAGATTCTAAGAATTCTACTGAAAACAGCTTCTTATATTTATGTCTCCAATAGAATGCTTCATCACAATTTAAGGAAAGCCCCTTTTCTCTTCGTTCCCCCATCTCTACCTTGGTCAATTTCTTAACAAAAGGCGCAGGATCACTTCCCACACTAGAAACAACCGTGACTCATACCTACACTCCCTTTTCATCCTATAGAATTTCCTAACACAACCCTCGAGTTGTTCCAGAAAGTGGTAGCCTTGTGACTCCCTCCTGTAGCAATTGGAGCACTTCTCAATCTCCTTTCATGTGCATGGGCCAAGTTTATGGCTGCCCCATGCTATTCGGTTACTGTTGCTCCACTTCCAGTCAAAGCCCTTCCTTAGAGCCTAGTAGTAAACAACCCAACCTGCTACCTTTTCAAGCTCTGTTGTGTGCGCCAACAAAGTCTGAAATTCCCTCTTTTATGCCTCCATTGTCCCAGAGTGTTTCAAAATAGCTAATTCGTCCAATGGGTTAAGATTCATGGGAGTTCCAAACAATAGGTGATATTGTTTCTTGAAAATTTTCCAATCTTATCGAATTCCTCTTACTCCACCTTAGAAAACCACAGTTGTGCCTCTCCATTAAGATGAAATGTTTCTAGCCCATTTTCCCTTCTTCTAGGGTTCGTTGGTTTTCGAAGAATTGCTCTACCTTGTAACTCCAAACAAGAGGGCCTTTAGAACCACCATAGTTGTGGAATTCTAACTTAGAATACCCAGGAACAGTGCCTAAACCAGCTGGCCTTGCACTTTTGTTTGGCTTCCTCTTTATATAAGTGCGGTTACTGCTATCACCTGTTGGTCTCTCAGCAAGTAGCCTGCAGAAACTCCTCAAATTGAGCATTCTGGCATTCTTCTACATTTGCTAATCACTGGTGCACTTATTTCGTAAACACATCTACCTTAGTTGACATATCACACAAGTTGTCTATGACCTTGGGCTTTGATACCAAATTGATATGTATTTTTGTGTAGGACCTAGTCACAAGATATCTTACGAGGAAATCCTATTTTTCCTCCTATTTTTCCTTACTATTCTTCTCCTTCTTCGCCCTTATGGTTTTTGTTTATAAAACTTGTCCTTGGCAAGCTTTCTATCAACTATTGTTACAATAAATTCTTATTGTTTTCTTTTTCATTGTAATCACCTTAAATAAACTCAAGAAATAAAGTTTTTAGGAAGTAAAATAGAAGAGGAATCAGCTAATTTATTCTCCTATTAACATAGACTTGTGAAAATAATAGACTTGCTAAATGAGATGACTCCTGTCTAAATAAGATAACCACCGCAATTATTTCCTAATCAAGCCGATCTTGTTTATTTTCTTTCTTAAGAATGCATTTTGCATATCAAGGTCTTGTTTCAGTTGACTGTTTGCACTAAAGAAACATTCTGCATACTGGCAGGATAAGCTCCTGGGTATTCTTGAATCACTGGTTGGAGCATAAGCTTCATTACTTTATTCATTGTCTTTTATGCTTTATCATGAGTGTGCTTTGCAGGTAGTATTTAGAACCCGCATCTACCATTGTAATGTTGATTCAGCCGGCAATCTTAGTTTGGACATTTTGAGGGATAGCTGGAGTCCAGCTCATACAATTACAAAAGTGCTTCTTGCAATCAGATCAATTTTCAGTCATCCTGACGCTTGTAATACATCCCTGCCTCTTCTACATACTTTAAGGCTTTATTTTTCTGTGCCTATTTACTTACCATGTTTATCCTTGTTCACTGACTGAATATTGCGTTTATATGTCCTAATGTGTGGTGATTTTCCTTTTGAGGGTTGGAAGTTGTGAGAGAACTTTTATATGACCACTCTTTGAATGCTGTTGTTGAATGCCATTCCTTTCATTGCTTAATACAGTTAAAAAATTTAGGATAGACCATTCCTGAGAAAGAGGATGTCCACTCGCAACTTAAATATTGGAAGATATGTTTATACAAAAATTTTAAATTGGAGTTTATCGAATTCCTCAAAGACTGTCTTGTTTAAATCTTTAGCATTTATTTTTGTACCAATTCAGCTTCGTGATGGAAGCCTTATATGGAATTATAAAATTGTGCTTTTGCAGATAATCCTGCTTCTCCTGGTATTGCTCACTTGTACTTGGCAAATAAGGCGAAACATGATGAACTTGCTGCAGAATGGACATCACGATTCGCCAAGTGAATATGTTGTGTTCAAACTGCACAAGTTCCTTGTTCCAGTATCATACCAACATTTGTAGAAAGAAAGCAGCTCTTTTAATAGCATAATCCAAGCTTGGTATTGTTCCATTTTCGATAGGGTCTACATGTTAAGCATACCAGGAATTGCTGATTCCTAACTTATCCAAGGCTACCAGTGTTATATCATGTGAACGAAAAATCCGAGGAGAAAAACCATCGTTTAAGGTGATAACTCTCCTTGTCATTCATCAACAATTTGTGTACAATACTCGCTGAAGATATCTTTATTCTAGTCCAAAGTAAAAAATTTCCGGTAGAAGTTAAAAAGAGAACCCAGAAAGTTCTGACAACGAAGTGATTAGCACGACGTCCAAGCAAATTGAAAATTGGAGCCTGAGAAGTAGGATTTAAGATTATAGCTGGGCAGTGTTGTGCTACCTTCAGCAAAACCATTCCAGTTCTTCTAATCACTCCTGTAAAACAGTAATTAAGCTTGCAGTTAACGGTTAAGACAGCCCTTGATGTTGCGTTCCACTTCTCATCATTGTACAGAACTCTTGGTAGTTGATCCTCCCGTCCTGCGCGTTGAAGCAATATCAGTGCAAGTCATCCAAGACGAGAAATTTCAGGAATCAATATCGGAGAAGACCTACATTATCTGTATCCACTTCATTGATTATTTGCTTGATGCTTGCTTCGTCTCCCATTCCATACTCTTTCATTGCCGACTCTAATTCATCCCTTGTTATAAATCTATCACCAAAGTGATTGGAAAAAAAATTCATGAAAGAAGTTATCTAAAAAAACCATGTTCAAATCCTCCAAATTTGTGCTTCTAATCAGTTTCGAATTGCTTATACTAGGACTACTATAGATCAGGGGGATAGGGTAGAGGGGAATAATTAGGAATTGCAGTCTGTCATTTAGTTTAAACTTGTTCAAGCACCGAAGAATAGTATAGATCCAGGAGGGGAAAAACTCACCCGCTGCTATCCTTATCAAAGTGCTGAAATGCTTTGAATAGGTGTTCATCTCTTTCCAATTTATACATATGCATTGTGGCTGAAATGAATTCAATGTAGTCAATTGTTCCATTGCCATCCACATCAGCCTGCCCAAGGATAAATGATGACAATACAGCTTCGACATGTTTTGAGAGAAAATATGAACAAAGTATCTCTATGCCAACGTACAGCTTCCATGAGTTGCTTGACTTCTGTTTCTGTCAGCTTTGAACCAAGGCGAGCCAAACCTGACCTCAGTTCCTCGTAAGTGATAGTGCCACTATTGTCAGTGTCCATATTCGTGAACATTGCCTTGAGACCTTTAATCTCATCTTGTGACATGTTTTGTGCAATGACCTATTTAAAGTGGATTGTTGGAACAAAAACAGATGAAAACAGAGCAATTGATGCTTGTATAACTTAAAAATTCAGGAGAATTAGGACAAAGAGAATTTACATTCAATGCAAGCTTCTTGAGCTTATTCATGGCTCTGAACTGCTTCAATCTAGAGAGGACTGCACTGTCTATTGGCTTGTCTGAAGCTGCATCTCCATCTTTGATCCAGGGATGCTCTAATCAAATGCAAAGATTTTAGCAAGAATAATTAAAACTAGTGTAAAAAGCAATAACATAAAACCAAGCAGATGAGGGGACAGGGGAGCAATGGTCAACTTCCTTTGACAAAACAACATAAGTTGTGCCAACAGAACAGGTTGTTTTCTTCTTCTTCTTTTTTCTTTTTGGAATGCTAAATGAGATGCTGATGTTTAACAAAAGTTAATAGGTCAACTTAAGCAGAATAGGGCACAATACATAGACTAATTAGAAACATCAAACCCTACATCTTGTACATTTCTTCTGTCAAGTAGTCTCGCGTCTCACCTCAGGGGTTCTAGCTTAGCTTCTTGCATGCGCTTCCAGATGCTTAGAATCAACAGCAACGCTCGAAGCATTTCGCGATTTGAGGATCTGTGAGTAGTTGTGCAAATGTTTATGATACCAGATTGGATTCAAACACTTCTCTCTGTGGAACAGGTTGTGATTCGGGATGGATTGCATAATGGGGCGAGATGCACCAGGTACATATGCTATGCACTGATGATTGAGCTCCCTTCCTTCACTGCTTTGCTTTTCCTTTCAAAGATTATCTTGTCTGTGTGATCTGGGCTTTCACAGATAAAACATCGATTTTTATTTTGATGTGAAGACTTTTTGAAGAACCTCGTGTATTTGTGTTTTTTTGCCTATGTTCTTCTTCTTGGAGTGTTGCTTCCAAGGCTTCTGCCTTTCTTTCTTCCTGTGGAATGTTCTCCTTTGGTAAACTTGAGATTGATGAGCTTTCTTGTTGCTATGGCACTTACAAGTCTGTTTTTCTTTGCACTTTATCTGGAGATAAGGCTTCTTGCAAGCCTTTTTCAGAACAGGATCTCCTTTGAGGATATTCTTGAAAAAAGTATGCTGATCATATAGTTTGTCAAGAGATGCTAAAGTAAGCTGATAGGTTTCTCCAAGAGATATAGTTGACATGTCTCTTTGTAAAGAAACTATGGTCTCTTGTAGTTCTGGCTGTATTTCATCTAGAAGGGAGGAAATAAAGGTATATCGCAAGTTAACATCATTCCATTCATTCAAGAGATAATATCTTTTCGTCATACGTTTGTAATGCTTTTGAAGATCACGCTTATCAAGAGAACAACATTTCATCTTGAAATATTCTTAATGATTTGCTTGTCAATCAATAGGAAGTCACTAATAAATTCTTTATAAATTATGTCAAATACTGCTCCAGCAGTTGATACTTGTATGTACTGAAGTCGTTGATACTCATTTATACTTTGCCACCACTCTCGCAAAGTACTAGTGAACCTTGAGGTAAATTTAGACAAAATATCTTGAAGAGGATGATTAGGTCTGGTTATTTGTAAATCAATCAATGCACTGAAGTCATGTATTCGATCCCTTCGTTGATAGAGAGTTATTGTAATTTCCGGATGAACATCTCACTGTGAAACAAATTCAATAGTTCCTTGGAATTGTTAACTACATCAGAGATTTCATACCACAAGTGGCAACCTACACCCCATGCTTATCTAAGCTCTTATGGAAGAATCCATTACAATGAGGAAAAGAACAAACTACAGCTGTGAAGCATCTCAAGCAGATCTGTCAGAATCCTCCTCCTTTGAAGATTCCTGATCAAGGGCAAAGTGTCCTTCAAATTGATGTTAGTGACACCCACTAGGGTGCTCTGCTTCTTGAAGAACTCAATGATCGTCGATATTATTGTGGACATGCTAGTGGATCTTTCAGTCTAGTTGAATGTCATTATCATATCTTGTATAAGGAGATTCTTGCTGTCAAAAGAGGTATAGAAAAGTTCACTATCCACCTCATTCCTTATCATTTTGTCATTGAAATGGACAACACCTTATTCCCCAAAATTCTAGAACAAACTGGGAAAAAGATTCCCAACAGCCAACTTTTATGTTGGCAAAAGTGGTTCTCTACATATAAATTCAGTATCCAACATTTGAAAGGTCATAAGAATATCTTAGCTGATTATCTTTCAAGATCTTCTAAGCCACTGTTCTTCGTTTCCTTTTCTCTGAAACTCCCAATTCGTCTCTTTTGGCTTATGGAGTTTCCTAGGTTTGCCAGATAAAGAAAGATTTTCCTACCTGGTTTTCTCGCAGGCATACTAATGTTGAAACTCTTTCTCCAATCATCTACCAGAGTGTTTTTTACTACATGCATGAAATCCTTCTCAAACATGATATCATTGCTAAACCTAGTCATTTTGACATGTTAACTCCTTACAAATTCCTGTACCATATATATGATTCTTTGTTAGCATTCCTCCTAGTGCTCAGCCTATTAGTGTTAGTATACAGCCCACTAAGCCCATCCAGACCTACATCCGTAGGGGTAAGATGGGGAAGGGAGGTAAATGCCACATAGGCAGGATGTTAGGAGTTAGTTATGGAGAGAGAGATTTTGAAGGTAATGTAGGGAATATAGAGGAATCTGATAGAGAGGGGGAGGGATCATCATTCATATTATGGAAATATTGATATTGTAGTGGCCTGGAAGCTATCTTCCAAGAGGTATACTACTGTTGTACCCTACATCTACGTAAATAATACAAATCTCTACTGATATTCCTATGATAAGGACACACTCTAGCATCTCTGGTCTTTAGCTGCTTTGTATACTTGTACAATCGCTCTCTCTCCTTTTCATGTATACCGCCGTCTAACAAATCCTACAAACTCCTGATCTCTCCTCTGGACGTTTCTTGAATGGTTCCAACCTTTAGCTAAATGGCGTATTGATATGTCTCTGGAGTTATCAAGACATCGTCTTTGGAATGTAATATTGGACAACAAAAATGTTTATGTATTCTATCTATTGTATCGTCCTTATTGTATGACTAATACGAATATGCTTTGCACAATCAGCCATATTCAGTATTGGCGTACCTTCGTTGATTGGCCTAATGAAGAAGCTCTTGCTACTAAAGAACTTTATGCACTTTTGGACCAATACAACCAACATCCATAATCAGACATTTCTCCTCCTTGTACTTCACAAGGACCATATTTCGAAGAAAAAACTCTCAAATAGCCTCTTAGAACTCCACCTGTCAATGAATTCACCTCTTTTCATGATCACTATATAAATATTCGTGGAGGTTCTATTCCTTGCCCAACTTACAGGCCTACTATGGTATCCAACTCATAACTAGATGAACTTAGTCCGGCAGGTACCTCTGTCACAGGCCCATGGCCTACTGAATGGGCTCAAACCAACATCCGTAAACTTATTGAACAGATTTATCGAGATATGGAATTGATAGATGACGAAGACGACCTTACTTTACACCTGTAAAATAAGAACACCTATCGAGACAACTACTGACATGATGAAAGATGGACCTACAATCACCGTCAACAACTGTTGAAGATTCCATCTTATCATCTTCACCTTTAGTCTTTTTTACTGTTTACTTTTAGATTTTTCGTACCTAAGCACTGTTTGCTTTAGGACTTTTGTAAAAGTAGATTCCTTTTTGATAAGGTTAGGTGAAATAGAGTTTTACTTTTGTTAAAGTGTAATCAGTTGTAAGCACGTTCAAATTTTACTGAAAAATGAAGAAGTTAGTTTTCTTCTAAACTCCCTTCTCATTTCTGAAAACTTCAAACCCTGAAAACAATCGCCTCAGTGCCTAAGATGTAGGAAGAGTATGCTCTACACTTGCCTCTAACAAAGATCTTGTGTATCACAAAGTCTATGACAGTCTGGGAACTGTTGCTTCTAAACATATCCGCTGCCTTGAGTCAAAAACATTAATGGGGAATGACAAGTAAGAGTATGTGAGTGAAGTAGGGTTCTTAAAAGGCGAGAGCAATGTGCCCGTGTAAGCCGATGGACATTCCCCATTATGGACATTCCCCATAATTAAATTTTCTTATTATTAATTACATAGAAATTAATAGTTAATATAAACTAATATAATTTTTTGTAATTATGTTAAACATAAATATTAAACATTAAGTAATTTAATTTTTTTTATAATTACATTAAACCTAAATTAACTTAATTTTTTCATGATTACATTAAATGATTTTAAGATTTATTATGAGTATGCTCAATTCATTAGTCCAACAATTAAACAAATCTTCATATTCATGATGTGAAATTTCAAATATTTAAACAAATCTTAATATTCATGTCTTAAGGTATTGGGAGATAGGGAGGTAGATTTAAATCACAACTTTTGTTAAATTTAATGTTATGAATATCTTTTTGGGAAAAACTTTTATTGTTACCATAAAGTTATCTACATTTGTAGCTTTTTGTGATATTTGGAGATAGTTTAATATAGAGTTATCCATTTTAGGTCTTTAGGACATAAGTAATTCTATGAATGGTATCCATTGAAGTATTAAATCGATTGATTATTGAGTATTAGACTTTTTAACATGCCTACTCCACATTCAAATTATTTCCTATAGATTATTAATTTAATTTTGATATATGTCTTTGTTTATTTTACAGATAAATAAAGGAAAGTTCAAATACTCCTAATAATTCAGTTGCTTTAAGTGTAGGAAGATTTGATGATCCAACTTCAGCTCATCCTGGATTGGTTCCTAGTATAAAGAATAATATCGTTTATTTGTGTTGTAACAAACATTTGAAAAGTGGGAGAATCACTAGATTAAAAAAATATTTGACTGGAATCAAAGGTGATATGAAGGCTTGTAACAAAATGAGTCATGATGTGAAATTAGCGGCTAAACCATTTAGTACTCCTATGTCACCTAGTGTGCAACTCACAAAAAATGAAGATCCTGAGAAGTGAAGATTGGTTGGAAAACTGAATTGCCTTATTGTAACTCGGCTTGACATTTTTTGTTCAGTTAGCATTGTGAGTCAATTTATGCCTTCAATAACAGTTCATCATTGGCCCGCTTAATAGCAAATATTATGTTACTTGAAAAGAGCACTAGGTCGAGGTATACTCTATTGAAATCATGGTCACAATCTTATAAAATACCTCTTGGGTACAAATTGGGCAAGGTCCAAGATTGATAGAAAATCTAACACAAATTGTTGTTTCTTTGTTGGGGGAAATTTAGTTTCATGGAAAAGTAAGAAATAGAATGTTGTATTTCTCTAGAGTGCATAATCAGATTACAGAGGTATGACACAATATGTATGTGAAATAATGTGGATATATCAACTTTTGACCAAAATTGGACTTAAAGCTGTTATGCCAACAAAATTACGACGTGATAACCAAGTTGTTCTTCATATGGCCTCTAATCCTATGTTGCATGAATAACTAAGCATATGGAAATGGATTGTCACTTTGCTAGTGAAAAGGAGCAACAAAATCTGGTACTTACAGGATATGTGAAAACTAGAGAACAAGTAGGAGACTCTTTACAAAGGCTCTAAATCTAAATTAGACCCGGGTTGAATATCTGTGTAATAAGTTGGAAATGATCAACATCTATGAGGATTGTTGCTGTTTCAGATTATGAATGAACGTATACATAATATAATGTATATAACCCTCTCTCTCTATTCCTTTTAACGAGAAATTGAGTTAACAGAACAGGTTGTTGCATCTAATATGTGGATATTCTTCTCAAAACAACTTCAAAAGGTAATGAACGACATGCAAACTACAATTTTGTAACCCTAAACTCTCAATTTCCCAAAAGAGAGACATAGAATATCTTTAGGTTTTCAGAATCACGGAAAAAGATATCAAAAGACGAGACGATAAATAATCTCATAAAGAAACCAAGGGCATTATTAAATAGCAAGCTGAAAATCGAAAGCAAATGTTGGGAACATACCAAGAACTTGCGCAGAAGTTATTCGTAATTTGGGGTCCTGAGTCAGCATCTTCGTGATCAAATCCTTGGCACTTTCTGATATTGAGGGCCATGGTTCACTTTCAAAATCAATATCTCCTTTCAGAACCGCATCAAATATCCCCTTCTCATTTTCTGCAAGGAATCAAATTGATATTAGCAATCTGCAAAGTCAGTTAATCATGAAAACCATTCTGGTATTTACCAGCCCAAAAAGGAGGTAGCCCACAGAGTAGAATATACAGTATAATCCCTGCACTCCAAATATCTATCTCCTTTCCATAACTACGCCGTAATACTTCAGGAGCAACATAATAGGCGCTTCCCACTATATCATGGTAAACTTTACCTGTAAGATAATCAAGGCACCATGAGAATTAATGGACATAAGCGTTTAATAAGTGGCAATGCTGTATTTCACACAGATTTTATCATACTACTGTTTACTTTATTAATCGACTTTTTATTAAGGTTGTGAGAGACAAAACTCAATTTGAGGTATGGTATGGAGTTAAACCAATAGTTAAGCATCTCAAGATGTTTGGGAGTCACTTTTCAAAAAAAAAAAAAAGATGTTTGGGAGTCTATGTTACTCGCTTGTACCAGAATTTAAAAGAGATAAACTTGACAAAAGGGCTGCTGTAGGGATCTTTGATGTTGATATATCCACATTGTTTCACATTATTGCAGGTTCAAAAGGCTATAGAATCTTTGATGTTGAAACAGGAAAGCTGTCAGTGAGTAGGGATGTGAAGTTTGATGAGTATGCAACATAGAATTGGTAAAAGAATGATGTTAAAGTTGCTGAAAGTGGTCAACAAGGAGTTGGCATTTCTCATGATCACGTTGAGGCTGAAGAAAAATCATAATTAGATTTGGATACTGAAGTTTCTCTGAGAGGCACTAGACTCTTGACTGATATTAATAGATGTAATGCAGTCATTTTGGACTCATCAGATTATGATGAAGTTTCAAAATCCAATGAGTGGAGAACAACAATGCAGGAGTTAAATATGATTGGAATCTGGTACCTAGACCTGACAAGAAGAATGTGATTGGTGTAAGAAGGGTTTTCAGAACAAAACTTAATTCAAACGGTCCTATTAACAAACATGAGGCAAGATTTGTTGTCAAGGGATATTCGCAAGAGTATGGTATTGATTTCATAGATTAATTTGCTCCAATTGCAACATATCACTCAATAAGGCTATTGATAGCCTTGGCAGCTCAAAATGGCTGAAAATTTTCCCAACTTAATGCAAAGTCAACCTTCTTAAATGGTTAGGATTTCGAACTTCAGATGGTAAAGACAAAGTTTACAAGGCTTTATATGGACTAAAACAAGCTCTTAGAGCTTGGTACAAAAGGATTGATATTTATTTGAGGAGTCTTGGATTTGGCAGGAGTATGAATGAGCATACTCTTTATGTGGAGCAGGCTTATGGTCATTTGTTGATTGTTTGTCTATATGTTGATAACTTGCTAGTCACTAGAAGCAACTCAAACTTAATAGTGAGTTTCAAGAAAGAGTTGCAAAATGTGTTTGAAATGACTGATTTAAGGGAAATGATGTTTTTTCTTGGCATGGAAATTAATCAAACTCAAAAAGAGATCTTCATTTGTCATAGAAAATATGCAGCTGATATTTTGAAGAAATTCAGCACACAGAATTGCAAGCCTGTATGCACTCGTTTGGTGCAAAATGAGGGATTGCGCAAGGAAGATGGAGCAAGTAAAGTGAATGTGGGAGTTTACAGAAGTTTAATTGGCTGTTGCTGTAAATACAACAACAAGACCTGATCTTATGTGTACAGCAAGCCTGTTATCAAGATTTATACAGGATCCTAGTGAATTACATTTCGGGACTGCAAAAGAAGTGCTTAGATATGTCAAAGGAACTGAAATTTTTGGAATTTGGTTCAGAAAATGAGCTTATTCAATGATGATTGGATATACAGAAAATAACTGGGCTGGTTCTGTCAAGGATATGAAGAGCACTTCTAGATATGGATACTTCTTGAATTGGTGCATTCAGCTGGAATTCGAAAAAGCAAGGATCAGTTGCACAATCAACTATCAAGGCAGAGTATATCTCTGTTGCAACTGCTGTCAACTAAGCTATTTGGCTGAGAAAATTTCTGAATGATGTGAAGCAACAATAGAAGGAAGCTACAGAAGTATTTTGTGACAATTAATCATCTATTGTTATGGAAAAGAATTCGGTGTTTCTTGGCCGAACCAAGCACATAAAAATCATGTATCATGCTGCAAGAGAAGCTAAAAAGGAGAAAGAAGTGGAGTTGAAGAACTACAAGTCAGAGAATCAAGTTGCCAATATTATTGACAAAAGCATTACCGAAGCCAAGGTTTGAAACACCAAGACTTATACTTGGTGTTTCCAGCAAAAACACCAGGAAGGAGTGTTGATGTAGTGATGATGTTGCTGTCAATTTACACAACTACCTTCTTGGTATTTTAGTTACACTTGAGCAGCGTATTTGCTACATAAATTTAGGAACTAAACTATCATATGTCGTTGTGATGTTGACTAATGTGTGAACCTTCTTAAATTTTGGGAAGCAAAATAATATAAGTAGAATAGTTTCTTTTCTTTCTAAGGAGTAGGCGGGACTTGTAAGCATGTATACTATGTACATCAATGAAACTTGTAGCTCAGTTCCAAGTGAGCCTTTTCAGCCAATTTTTCGTTTGTTATCCTTAGCTTTCAAAAGCCAACAGAAACAAGCATGCCTACTCTTGTCGCTCAGAGTTTAAGACACTGGCCAAGATGATTGTGATCCACAGACCACTATTCCTTACTAGCTCAGATTAGATGTAAGTTGAAGCATTCCAACAATCTAATTCAATCATCAAGCAAAATCATGTCTAGTTGAATGCATTCTGATAATTTGAGGTGACCAGTATTAAAAATCTCAAAATTGAGAAGCAACAGTCCAGTCAATGTTACAATTGTAACCTGATCCAGTTAAGCAAGCAGTCGGATCCCTATATAGCATAGCCAATAAATACTCAACACGGAGACAGGAGGATTAAGAGACTAACCTTCCTCGATGAACACAGAAAGTCCAAAATCAGTTGCTTTGAGTGTGGCTCCCTCATCCTTGCTAGAAAGCAAGAAATTCTCCGGCTTGAGATCACGATGCATCACTCCCATAAAATGGCAAGCGTGAACCACATTTACTATATACCTACAGATTTTGGCAGCATCTCTCTCCGAATAATGCCCCTTTTCGATGATCCTATCAAAAAGCTCCCCACCAGCACAAAGCTCCATCACAAGGTGAACAGATTGCCTATCCTCGTAGGCACCCCTGAACTGCACAATGTTTGACTGACCAGACAAATGCTGCATAATATTAACCTCCTTCTTGATATCTTCTCTGTCATTCTTAGTGGACAGCTTTCGTTTAAGAATGGATTTGCAGGCATATTCGTGGCCAGTTGATTTTTCTGTGCACAAGTAAGTAATACCAAATTGGCCTCTGCCCAGTTGTTTGCCTAATGTGTAGTATTCTCGAATATCGTCAAAGGGTTTTCCCAAAACGGTATTATCTTGTCTTTGAGCTTGCGTAGCTTTTTCTCCAGCTGGCTGCACAGCGAAAGGAACATCTGCCCTGTGCTGTTGAGCTCTTGGTTGTGGAGTTCGGCTCTGAGTTTGTACTTTTGATTGGTGGGCAACATGTTGAGATGAAGTTAGTGGCTTTTGTTGTTGGGGTCCTCGATTGTAAGGTTGTTGATGGTTCTGTACAGGATTATTGGAACCAAGCTTGCAGCCGTCAGTGTCGGGTTTTGAAGCTTCTTGCTTGCTGATACAACAACCCATGATCAAATGTGAAAAGAACAAAAAGCTTGAAAGTTTTGGCCCTCTGCAAGTGCATACACTTCTAACAGGGTGATCAAAATGTCCCCTTTCGCATTGCTCCAGTTCAGAACATAGATCATCTTTTTAGGTAATTCGAAACAAGCCAATTCAGCGGATATCCAGTTACCCACTGTTCTAAATTATGCACTAAACCAAAACACCAAAAGAAAATGAATATTGGATTTGGATATCTAAAATGACAAGATTATTTTAGACAAAGAATCCGACAACAATTGGAACATGTTCATTTGCTTTTCTCCATTGATGCAACACTAGAGCCTTTAATTTTAAGAATGGTCATTTCTTCACGGATCTTTATTGACAAAATTGTGAATATTGACACATTGGTATCTCATTTCTTACATCTAAGTTCATATTGACACATTGGTATCTGTATTCATCTCATTTCTTAGATCTAAGTTCATATGCATAAAGCTAATGAAGTTGCTTTTTGACTTTTCTTGAATTATATAACCAAAAGCTATAGATCCAATGAGTCTCCCTGCTCGCTTCCCGACATTTAAAAGAATACTATGCTTCAAACTTGTATAATGACATGTATATTGATGTATTAGTAAATTCGTTTTTCTTATTTAACAGTATATCTTAACTCAAAATTTTAAATTTTAATTACACATAAAATAATTTAATTCTTTGATGTTGAAATTATGGCAAGCATTTTCAACATCAAATACATTGGATTCCCTGTATCGCAGAAGGGATAATGGAAACTATGGAAGCCTTTTGACCATTCACCACCTCGCTGACTATGAACTTTGAAACACATCTTCTTGCTTTTAACAGCTGAGAAAAGAAGTGGGAATTGCCTTGTTTTTCTTGCATTTGCCAGAAGTTCTCCCCTTTTAAATAGAATGAGTGAAACCATTGCCCCAGAAGGATTCCTTTTGAGTCAATAATTTCCATATCATCTTTCTTGTTGAAACCTTGTTGCACAGACTAATAGGTTACACTTCCCCCTTTTTCTTTTAATTTACACGTCTCCCTCCCTCCCACTTTAGCTTTAAACTTTTTGCTGATTGAGCCTGTCCATAAAAATTTTGTTAGGCTGCGTTTGGTTGGCGTCTTGAAGATGCAGAGACAGGACGAGGATATTGAAGACAGAACAGAACAGAAATTAAAGACAGGGAGGTGTTTGGTTGCAGTGGACAGAACAGAGGAAATTGTCCGCGTCCTTAGGACAGAAATGTGTTTGGTTGCAGTGAACAGAACAAAGAACAGTGGTTAATGACAAAAATGCCCCTGCAGTGTAATGTATTGGAAAGATGTAATTCATTAGTAA
>JANSVB020000044.1:9138279-9162244 GCA_025504935.2 Erythroxylum haughtii
ACCAACAAACCCCCCCCCCCCCCCCCCCAATACAAGCTCACTGAATTATTACAAGCCTATAGTATGTCGTAATTTCATCCATAAAGTAATCTTAAAGATGTTAGCTAACAAAATGAGGAAATACCTGATAAGTGTGAATTATAATATGTTTCTATAAGTGTTTTACTGTGTTTTCAAGTGTTTATTAGGCAATTATCGTATGCATAGGCTTATAATTATGTTATTATTAATGTTTGTATGTATTCTAAGTATTTGTTTGGTTTAGAACAAGACTTGGATCTTAATTTTATGTTTCACGATGTGTTTGATTTGTTTATGAGTGTTAGAAATTAGATAATTAAAAAACAACGAAGATTTGAAGTAAATAAGAGATACACAGTCGTATATGGCCGTGTCTGTGTAAGTCTCTCAGCCTATTGAAAATAATAAATTATGGAGATTTTAAGTTATCTCCCAGACAACAATTCCAACAAATTTTATCTTTTCTAACACACATTTGTCTTTTAACATTCCAAGAGAGATCTTGTTTGAGAACTTAATTATCTATTAGATAGCTTCAGATCTAATTGAAAACATTAGCAAAAGTTTTGTGAATTGAGAGGTTACAAATCTTGAAATTTTGAATTCAATTAAGGTTAATTGATTAGATCATAAGAGAAAGTAATAAATACCTAAGAAAAATCTAAGATCAAACATATAAATTAAATTAACAAGGCTAAAGGAACAAAATAGGGAAAGAATAGTTATTAAATATTCAATCTTAATCAATCTCCATTTTATTAACTATTTTATTAGTTACTTTTTTATTTATTTATTTTACTTTATGTTATTTATTTTTATTCAACTGAATTTCGTATTACCTTAGACAAAGTTAAGTTCAGATTGTTAGCTATTGCATAATTCTCATAGGAACGATACCTTCGATACTATAAGATACGTTACATATACTTACAAGTATTGAGAGCTTTATTATCATATATAAAACTTAATTAACAGTACCTAGTAGAATTGATCAGCCCATGTCAAGGTGCTTTTATCCACAGAAGATGTATAGGAGACTACATCATACTAGCTCAAGAATTATTAAATCATATTAGCTAAAGAATTATTCACTAGTTACAATTCTAAACATTCTATCTATTAAGAGCTATGCCTTAAAAATAGATTTTGCTAAAGCATTTGACTCACTCGGTTGGGATTTCATCATAAGTTATTTAAATGCAATATGGTTCCTAGATAGAAATTTTAGATGGATTCAATGAAGCGTCTCAACTGTATGTTTCTTTATTCTTATCAGTGGTGAGCCTTCCAAACCCTTCAAAGCTATAAGAGGCTTAAGGAAAGAAGACCAATTGTCTCCATTCTTATTCATAATTACTACGGAATTATTTACTAGGCTTACTAAATTACAAATAACTAAGGAACTTAGCTTCAAATATCACTACAGATGCAACAAACTAGGTCTCTTTTAGATTTCCGTTGCTAATGATCTACTCTTATTATGTGATGCCCATACTAGCATATTAAACCTTTTTATATCTTCTTGAAACTCAAGTTTGGCTTTCAACCCCTTTAAAAGTTCCTTTTACTCCTTAGTTGATACTATTTCTAATATAGGCCTCATGGCTAGCTCTATAGGACTAAGTGCCTGTTTGGTTCAGCTTTTAGAAGGTGAATAAGCACTTTTTTATCGCAAAAGTTATTTTTAAGAAAACTAAGTGTTTGACTGTAAAATCCAAAAATATTTTTTTCACAAAAATGACTTTTTTAGAAGCTAAAATACAGCTTTTTGAGAAGCTCAAATTTAGAGCTTTTCAAAAAAGCACTTTTTCAGGTAAATTTTTCAGATCAATTAATGAGTCATTTTTAGTCCCATTTACTTTTATGTTTTACACATAATTCTCACAATCTCCACAAACACATCTTCATGTTTATTTTGAGATTTATATAATATTATTTGATTTTTTATATGTTTTAATACTTATTTTTTATACTAGTTTTACTTATATTATAATCCATAAAAAAGATTTGGTTAGATTTATTTTATTTTTGTTTTATATGGTTTAAAATTATATAATAATTAATATATTGTGCATTGCATATTGTTTAATATATTTTAAATAATATTTATATGCATAAATATTTTTTTATTACAAAATAAAATATAGTTAAAATTAAAAGTGTTTTTTATTTTTATGTTGCCAAACAGTCTATTGTAGGAAGTTATTTTTAAAAAGCTCTTTTTTTAAATAACAACCAGCAGTCAACTGACTTATTAGAAAAACTCTTTTTAAAAAAGTTCTACTAACAAAAGATCTACTAATAAAAGCTCATCCAAACAGGTGCTAAACTAACTTCCCTTTCCCTTTTAATACCTTGATGTTCCTATTACATCAAAGAAGCTCACGTCACTTAATTACTTTCCGCTATTAGAGTCTATCTATAAAAAGGTGCACAATTGGTGTAACAGGTTTCTTGCTTATAATTGTAGGTTGCAAATGGTGATCTCAATCGTTAGGAACTTACACACATATTGGTACTCCCACTTAGGCTTACCCAAATAAACCTTGAAAGTTGTGGATAGAACCCTTAAGAATTTTCTATGGAGTGGTACAAACAATGGAACAAAAATACACAAGGTTAAATGGCCTATAGTCTATCTACCTAACCAAGATGGCCTAGGAATAACTTCGATTAAGGTAATAAGGTACCAATAGCCTTTAGAAATTATGCAATGAGAAAGAAGATCTACGGGTGAAATAGATTCACTTTTACATGCCAAATATTGGGTCCAAATAGTTGTGAAACATATAATTAGTGATGAGGAAATTACACTTTTCTAGTTTAACTAGTGGCATGAATTGGGTCTTTTGTATAAGCTGAGAAAATTTTAATCTCTAAAAGTTATCATATCTACTTATACCAAAGTTCAAGCACTGATTAAGGATAATTCTTATTCTTGACCATTCCACTCAATTAAGGGACTAGAAGGGGTCATCAACAACGTTCGAAGATATTCTCTTGATTCTTCCACTACAAATAAAATCCAATGGTCTGTAGACAAACCCCATCAATTCACCTTTAAATCCTACAAGAAACTATTGCTTGGTTTTTTATAGGATACTAACGTTAGTCCAACTCATTCATTCATACTTAGCTTGTTGCAAGTGGCAAGCTAGGAACCAAAGATTCATTCAAGTTGTATATTCCCAATTTGAATTGTAGGCTTTGCCTTGAAAGAAATGAAAGCCTAAACTATCCATACTTCAATTGCAATTTCTCTTCTCATTTATGGAATAGTATTTTGTCTCTCCTTAAAATACAATGTCATCACTTTGATTGGAAAGATATATCACTTAAGCTTTAAGACTCCAAGTCCATAACAAAGGTGATAAATAAAAAAAAAAACTCTTTAGAATGTCCTTTGAGGCCTTAATCTACTATATCTAAAAGGAAAGGAATAACAAGATATATGGTGAAGAAGTTTCCAATGTAAGAACTAGTCTTTAAAAGATTTTAATACATACAATATTTACTACCATTACAAGAGATCTAGGCAAAAACGTGAGCTCAAGAATGTGTAGCAAATGGTGCCTTTAAACTATCTTCTCCCCTATATTTTGCTTATTATTTAATAGTCTTATGGTTAGTTAACTATTCACTTAAGACTAAGTGCCTGGATATTGAAATTATAATATTTTAATTGAAATTATTTATTTAAATTTAAATTAATCTTACTTATTTTAAAAAAAATAGTCAAATATTTAATTTTTAATTTATTAAAAATATAACTTGAATTAGTTTCATAGTTGATTTTGTTGACATGTTGCACACATCCATATTAAATTTTTACAAACAAATTAATATGCTTTTAATTAAAAAATAAATGAATAAAAATAAAAAATCAGCCAACCACTTATTTATTATTGTCCCGAACTATGTATCCATAAAATTTTAATTTATGAAATACTTTACTTCTACTCCACATAAATGAACCCAATTTATGTGAGTCTCCATCAATAAGGTTAAAAGCAAGATTAACTATAAAAAATGTATAATTTCAATTTTAAAATATATTTCAATCTGCTTACAAATTTATTAGACCAACGAGTATCATACCATTTTTTAAATGATATTACTGTTAATGGATTATTTCATGTTAAAGAAAAGTTAAATTTCAAGTAACGAAATTCAGTCATTAAAATTCACAATTGCTACTTAATCAAGGAGATTTCAAGCATAAAGATGTTTAAACCCTTCGATTTGAAATTCAAAAAAAAATTATTAATGACTTAAATATTGGGATGGAATATGTCTACTTGGTACCAAAAAAGGGAAGTTCCAAATGAACGGGGGGCCGTGGGCCTAAAGGACGGCTACCCATCCTTCCTCAATCAGTGTCGTTATCTTGAAAGTTGAAAGAGAAAGGCACTACTAAAGGTGGAAATCAAAAATAAATTTGTACAAAAGAAAACCAGGCCACATACAGCTTTACAACGCAGAATAAATCTAACTGTGAAATAGACTAGCAGAATAAGCTAATACGAAAGAGTTAGGAGGCTATTGCACGAGATTAAACTCCACCTAAAAGCCATACTTGAGCTAGAGAGATTGGAAATTCCTTTGCCATAATTATTTGCCTAATCCAAGTGAGGGTATCTATGACAATTCTTACAATCCACTGGTTTCATCCCTGAAATTTCTTGTTTCTTCCTTTCAAAATACCATTTCATTAATTGTTTGTACTTTACATTAGAATTGACCTTAATTGATACTAACAATTAGAGATAACAATGCCCAGAAGTCAAGAGTTAACCGAGCATCAAATCCAAAATTTTTAAACCAAACCCCAAGCCTAAACTCAGTTCAAGACCCGACCTTTATAGGCAAAATGACATCATTTTACAGAAAAGTCATTTTGCATTTTCTTTGTTTTTAAAAAAAATTGAGCCAACTCAAGCTAGACTTAGGTTGTGACCGACTACCTCAGGCCTAGGCTCGATCCATTGCCATATAACAAGATAGTACTATATATTCATAAGTTGAATATAAATGTTCATTCAGTTCGTTTGAAGTTGAAAGAAAATCAAGTTATGTAAGCTAGACACTGAAAGATTACTAGATTACAGGTCTTAAGGGACAAAGGTGCACGAATAAAAACTAAAAGGATGAGTATGCAGTGGACTAGATATTAAGACACTAGTTCAATTCCAGTAACTTCCAAACAGTCAAGATTTTAAATAACAGACTTAGAAACAGGAAAATTTGATCAAGAAAGACCAGAATATGAAGAAATATAAAATCGAAAAAAACTGTCATTTTGTATACATTAATCTTGCATCCAACCCAAACAGCATTTGTAACACAGTCACCTAAACTGCAACGTTAAACCCTATTAATGCGTTACCCTTCGTCATGAAACTTTGATAGCTTTCCACCAAAACATGTGCACCTTTGAGATAAAGGTAAAAGCCCACCAAAGCATGTAGAAAATGTTCAAATTAAGTGCAAATCAGGTTACAAACAAAGACAACCACACGAACCCAACCCCAAAAGAGTGAGCGCCAGCAATCACGGAAATTTACCCAAATTACTAAAGTTCATGCAGCTTCAGCACACTTAATCAGAAAGAAGCAATTGTGAATCCTCACCATGGTTAGCTTTCAGTTATGAGCTTCAGCAGTTCAGTAACCTCTTTCAATCGTCTTTCTGTGTTTTCTCTCCCTGCCACAGCTCGGGGATTCCTGCACAAGGATAGAAATAATTTTCCCTCAGTCATCTGCAGGTATGTGCTCATGTTTCACCACAACTCATTCCAATTTACAAGTGCTGTTGTTTACCTCTTCTCAGTGGCTGCCTTCCTCGTTAGTTCTTCTACAAGACTATGCAACCTCTTCAGCAGAGCAGGCGACTTGAGCATTGCATTAACACCTTCATATCTCAAACAGATTTTCTTCAGAATCTCTGACGCAAGGAAATATCCTTCTTCCTTGTTCCTGGAAAGTAATTAGGAGACTCGTTTCAGGTGTGGTACAAAGGAAACTTATGCTTGGTTTCTCAATCTGTAAATATGACGAGGGAAAAAACCTTAGCAACTCCCAAAGAATAATTTCTACTGATCTATGCCCATTAATAAGCGCGTCAGTTAAATGTGGATAGCAAGTAAGGTTCCGAAGAGTGGAAAGTGCATGCTTTAGGACTTCCTGGTCTGGTATGCTTCTGCTGACAGAACGGATCTGGTTCAGTAATTTGTCAATTGCTCCAGCATCCACAAGCTCCTCGCAACATTTCTTGGAATGTCGTGTGGCATGGTCTGTGAGGAGGTGTGATTATAATAGAGTCCACAACAATTCAGAATAGTTTTTATTCATCTCGCTCATTCTTCAATCTATATGACTCAAGCTTATTGCATATAGAACGTGGTAGATACATCAAGATTTGGTTTTTTAACATAACACTTCAATAAATTGTTAACATTCTGTTGATAATAAACTCTTTTCGCATAGTTATAGAGTTCTAGCTAGTAGCAAAACATTAGTTTTAATTAGAGAGTGTTGCTCACTGTTTTGTGAAACATACGACAAAAGACTATAAAATGAGTCTATTTTACTAAACGGCAGGCAGCTCTGACTTAATTAAAGCATCATAGTAAAAGGAACTTATAGCACACAGAGCACGATACACTGCACCTCAAATATACCATAAGCATAATCCACTTTGTTTTGAGCGATTTGTCGCCCCAATCTCCTAAGCCTTGGTTAATCAAGGATTCAGAACAGAGTTGATGACTTCCTCAAAGAAATAAGTGAACAATTGGTGAACACGGTCTCTCAGAGGAAACAAATACTGCTGTTTTTAACAATATTTCCACAGAAATTTACACTAATAGGACAAGTGAAATCCCAAAATAAGGAGAATTTCTTACCCAAAGTTGCACAAATATGAAGAATTCCAGTAACCCTTTTCTTGCTCTGTAGTTCCGCAAGTGCCATCTTAAGTCTGTTAATAATACGCATGCTGTCATCCACATTTTTAGCGGAATTTTGCATTCTAGACCGTAAATCTAAAAGCTGCCCTCTTGACTCTTTCCGCACAAGGTAACCTCTCCAGTATGACTGCATAAGTTACAATATGATAAACCATGAACAGACGAACTTGAGCTAAACTCACACAAGGACTTCAAGGATATAAACAGTTGAGGAAATATCATCCAACCAACCATGCATGAAAATGAACAAAATGAGTCAATAGCCTGGTATGCTAAACAAGCTTTACACCCAAAATAATGCAAATGATGGCAGAAGTTACAGACCTTTCCAAGAAAACAGTAGATTAAAGCAGACCTCATACATTATACTGCATTTACGTTAGACGTAAACTAAAGGAAAATATATTCAGTGGTCTAGTATGTTGAACAGCTTTTGTAATGTTGTATAAAGACCTCAACTAAGGTAGTCCACTCTTGTCAAAACTAAGCACTGTACACGTCTGAATGAATGCTGCTAAACATGATCATAGGACTTTGAGATCTGTTAATCTTACTTGAATGACAACAATAAGTTTCCTGTGCCTAATAGCCTTTTGCCTACCAAACCAACCTCGAACATGTGACTGTATAACAATTGTGAATTTTGTTCTTTGTTTCAGCTGTAAAGTACTTCTCCACCACCACTGTAGCTTCAAAACCGAAGACAACATGGTTTTCAAGTCAAATCTCTGACATAAATCACTTGAGCTTTCGAAGTTGGAGCATGAAGTGGCAGTTTCTTGAAAATGAAATTTCCCTAGAAATAGAGACAACATAGTTTGCTCATGTTAAGAGAACCATAATTGATTCAACTTCAAAAAAAAATATATCAAAGAAAAAAAGCAGGTGAATTAGAGTTCACAAAAAATATGTGCAAGATACCTAAGAGCTTATTTCGAGTAACTTGGCCCGGGACAAGTTGCTGAACTCTAATCACATCACTTTTTTTACTACAAAGTGCATTCCGACTATTGAAACACCGAATAGCACTTTGAATATTCACTGCAGCTTCTTTTAGCAACAGAAAGCTCTTCCTTTTCAGCCAAGCACAATAGTATCTCTGCATTCATTGAAGTAAAATAATATACTTGGGGAAATTTTCACTTTAACCAAATAAATGAGATAAAATGCCACCCCATGGCAAGAGGTAGATAAAATTGGGATCACAATACAGCCTTCTCCAAGGCCCCATTTTGTCAAGATTAGGACTAGTAATAGCCAATATTTCAGTAGAGAAAGAACAATGATAATTATTTGCATATGTTGATTTCCACTTGTCAAGTGATCATTAAACATAGTAGCAGTGATCAAACAACACCTAGAAGCAACTGTATGTTGACCAATCAATGAACGGTAAGAATGTTGAGCAATCCTTCAGTTTCAAGAATCAAACATTTCATCCCTTCTAGATCTTTAAATAAAATCTTAAATTACATTTTGCCTTGCCAATGTATAAACAAGAGATAGGAATTGTCTAGAGAACTAAGGATGTTGAGAGAAATTGGCACGTGACAGATGTTTGGTTTATAATACAAAATAAACTACACACGATATGAAAATTCAAGACTTATCCTTAAACAACCAAAACCAGTTGAAAAATAATAGTCATAAGCAATCAACAATAAAGCACATAGTTAAAAAGATAATCATTTTGAAATGCATCAACCTTTAATGAGAAAAAACTCTCCTAAAAATATATTGCAGGTAAAGGTAGGAAATATTTCACATGAAGATTCTCATAAAAATGAAAGGAGAAACTTTACTTGAAGTAATATAATGAGATGTCTACGCCTAGAAGTTTCTCTTCTTATAATCCATCCACGTAGATGACATTGAATGATGATGGCTGATCTTGTAGCAACTCTTTGTTGTTCACAAGCCCTCCACCTCCTTAAACATCGGAAATAATTTTGGATTCTTGTTGTTGCTTGTTTCAGACATAAAAATTTCTTTCTCAATGACCAACCTCGATAATGATTCTGTATTTTCGTAGCAGCCAGATTCTGGTGATAGGAAGACCTGCTCAAAATAAAATGTCTCCAATAAAGCTGAATTGCAATAGCTGCTTCTGTCTGTGGATTACAGAAACTATTAAAACATGAATAAAGATGTGCATTTGAGCAACATCAGATTTGGACCTTGCTAACCAGGCACGAAAAGATCTTTGAATAACAATGGCTGCATTGGCAGTATCAGGAATTGTTGCATTATGATTTCCATTGTTTGCTTTGCATCGCCTTCGACCCATCCAAATCCTTGCTGCTTGCTGAATGAGCACAGCTGATCTTCTTAACTTAACAAAGTTATGCCTTTCAACAATATACTTGCCACATTGCTCAGCAATTTCAGACTGTTTGAACCTTTCTGGGTGATGGAAAAATAAACCAAACAAGTGAACAAGGAGAATTGCTAATAGAAATATATATATTTGAAATTATACATTCTGAGAATGATAATTAAGTGAAGGCATGAAAGTCTATCAATGACCCACAGATTCCAATCTCACTACAAGTTTCTATGATAATTGAGTCAAACACATAGGCCTTGAAGTAGCAACAAATAACAATTAATAAGAGCTTGAAGATTATATGATTAACTGTAAAGTTGCAACATCTAGAGAAATAATTTCCATCAGTCAGCAGCTCAGATGTTGACAAAACAAAATAAGACAGCTGTACTCTAAACAAGTTCTTAAGCCTTAGCAACCAAAGATGTGTTTGAAGGTTTTCACGAATAAACCAGCAAACTTACAGATATAGATCTTTCTCCAAGAAAGTTGAGCAATAAAGCCAGAGTGAGTAACCTTTTTGTATGTTGGTGCTGAGATTTTCAGTTGAGTTGATCTTGGAAGTAGTAATAGCAGGTTTCTCAATGAGTTGGCTATTTCGCTCAGCCATATCTTGCCACCAAGCCTTTATAGCCTTGAACTTTTCAGCAGCATCTGCATCAATGGGGAAACGTAGCATGCAAAACTGTTTGCTTTTAATATTTTCAATCATTTTTCTTACTTTGGAAAACAGATTATTCAACAAAGGAAAGGACAGCCAAACTTCATCAGTGTGCTTACTTTTCCACATAATTGAAGCAGGAACAATATAAGCAAATTCAACAAGAATATCAAAGATTTGACCAAGGGACACAACCCTCATGACTGTCAGTAGATGAATCAGAGTAAAACAATTTCTTTGCTAAAAAATCTGAATGCCACATCGAAACCATAATTACAGGAAACCAGACATAAATCCTAGTCCACAGTTGTATTACCCATCTGCTTTTTATGAGTAGACCCATTCATTTGGAAAACATTTAGAAAAATAAAGTATAGAAGCAGGGCAAAATACCTTCTGTATTGTCTCCCTTTGTTTCTTGTTGACCTAATAGAGCTTTTGAACACACAAAATACCTTCCAATGTAATGTCTCCTTTCTGGACTTTGACAGTCACAACCCAATACTTTATGAAAATTCAGTTGATCCTAAGCAGAAGAAAGGTGGATGTAATTATTTCTGACATCTGGTATCAAAAACCAAAGCAGCATCACAGTCTAAGCATTACCATTGCTTTCTTCTCAGTCAGTTTTGATGAGAGAAAAACCAGTAGAATTAGAACACTCTGTTCACAGACTGCACCACTATGTTCAAGCATGTCACTGATTTGCAGAACCTGCAAATGCAACAAATTGAACAATGTATGACCTATTAAATAGCCAATAAGACAATTTTTTGCTCACAGAAAATGCCATCACACCACATTACAAAAGATCCCCTTCTAATTCTTGTATATAAAACAAATGCACTTCGGTCTAACTAAACTTATCAATATTTTCTCTCTACATGAAGTTTACATGCCTTAAGCATATAGCAATCAGTCAGAAAATATAGTCAACCATTGCAAGAGTACAAAGTCTCTAAAATTTCGAACTCTTACCTCTGGAAAATTGCCCAACAATCTAGTCAGTTTTTGTGATAAAATGAAAGTGTAGAATGCATCCAAATAATCATCAGCTGACACAAAGGATTTTTCAACACTACTTTCAGGAGTATCCTGTAAAAAATGGAAAAGATAAAATCAATATGAAACAAAGCATAGTAATAAAAGTAGCTACAAACACAAGAAGCTGCGTTGCCAAAATATGGCACCTTGTGAGAACGAGAACAGCAGAGTTTCTTTAGAAAGTAATAGTCAAGCAAACACCATATGGCTTTCCCATCAACCAAAGATGAAAATCCATCAATCTTGTAATTATATTTTTCACAGATTGCCTGCAAAATAATTAGAATGGTTGGAAAACATATAAAATTACTACAGAGAGAAGAGATAGACAAAAGGGCAGAGGAAGAGAGATGGAGGCAAAACAGACAGAAATATACCACGTTCTTTAACCCAGTTACTGTACCTGGATCCATTTCAGAAGTAATTCCAAAGGAGAGGAACAAAAACTTTCAACATTCAAAATTTCCTGCAAAATGGCAAATAGATGCAAGTAATATAGAATATAAACTCTGAAGCAACAAAGATAAGAAATAAAAATGTCAAAGAATGATTCTCAACCATTTCGTTTCTGAAAAGGATAGAGCATTCTTAACTACGAAAAAGGACACTCTTTTTAGTGGATTACATAAACTAGAAGAAATCAACCAATACGAACCATACCACGTAAGTTCCCTGAATTTTTAAGACTTCCTCAACTAAGTTTGTTTTGTTGATCAACAGTGGCACCTACAGAAGTTAATGATAAGAAAAGGTTACCCTTATAACTTCTGCTAAAGCTAATTTTTACAATGTGCAACAATTTAGGTAGAGACAAACCTGCAAGTGAAGAAACATGTTCCAGAGCAAGGAAAGGGTTAATTCCTTGTCTCCATTAGCAATATCATCCTCTGTAACGATCATTCCATCCTCATCATGCAACTTTACACCAGCATGTTTTAAATACTGCAGGGCAAGGCCACAGTTCGCTAATTTTTTCTTGCGAGTATCTGAAGGAACAACCATTTTCTGTCCCAGGACGAGTTCAGCATGTCAAAAATTAAAGAGTAGGACTAAATACACTAAGATTGGGATATGAATTTAACTTGAGGAAGATTTATAATTCACCAGAGCATTATCTTTTATATCCATGAAATTTAGTTTTTTTGGGTTAACAACAAGAGGTTGCTTAAATGAGGGCTTCATATTCACAATCTTTAAAATATGATATTATATATATCATACAGATAATCCCATTCTAAAATGTTTTACACATGAAAGTATAATTGTAAATTATATTAACAACAGAAGGGAAATAAAGAGCCAAAAGAGGAAAATAAAACTCACTGTAAGAATGGATGAGTCATTTTGCAAAAGTTGAATGGCTCTACAAAGACGTATTCCATCTTGGAGGTCAAGAAACAAATCGGTAACGCTGAAGTCATACTCTAGAAGGGAACACTACAAATACAACTTCTGTTCGTAAATCGAATGATACCAAGTTATATTAGGAACATAAAGTCAACTTCAAGTTTTTGCGGAGTTATTCGTGTATAGAATAATCTAAATGGTTTAATGCATTCCTTGACCATATTACTTGAAGAGCACAAATATGTGGAGTAAGTAAGTCTATAACCAAATGGACTGAACCACGTACCTGCGCATAAGATACTTTGTAACCTACAACCACTAGATGCGCAAGAAGATTACCTTCTCCATGCATTACATCCGATGAAAGAAAATCTAGTTTTATATCGAGCAAAGAGACATAACCTACAGTGAGCATAATAGATCACAACTGCCAAACCTGAAAATAGAAGCAATATAAACAATTACCATTAATTACTTGACGACTAGACTTGATACAAGATTGCACCGCAAACAGAAGTGGAGAACCCCCATCAATTCCATCAATACCATACTTGAGAGGAAGAGTGCTTTGAGATTTAGCTCTATCAAGTATAAGGACCAACAGCAAAAATCTTTTTAAAATAATATTCCCCAAATTTTCATAGTAACCAGGTCTATATAACCCATCAACCATCTTGTTATAGGCATAAGCTTTAGCCAACCCAGTGTGTGAGAAGAACTGCTTCTCAATTACCATCTTCAAGAAGGCAAGTTCTTTATCCGAATTAACTTCTCCATCTGGCAACAAGGAACAACCACCAAAAATGATGTGCAATCCAATACGAAGCCAAATGGGGTTGTAGCACATTAAAATCCCCACAGCCTTCTCCCTTATACCAAGATCTGTGATTATGGGGCAATGTGTCTTCATTTTCAACCTTCCTTCATCAATACTCTGAACATTAGATAACACTATATTAATGGAAAATTATCAATAACAACTCTTTCAAAGTGTCCAATTACCAATCATAACTGCAATGTTATATTCAATCCACGAGTAGTCGAAAAGAAACTGCACCTTAAGGACCCGAGACATGATATCAAATATCTCCTTGCAACTACCCAAGCTCAAGTAAACCTGCAATCTCTGCATCAAATCATCGAAGCTGCACACATCCTTGAGCAAATTATTCAGTACACCATGCTGCTTCGCATTCAAGAAACTCCCTTCGAGCTTACTCTCCACATCATGGCCGCCAAGCCAGTCGGAATCTCTCTGCCTTTTTGGACACCGCCACATAGCATCTACTCCAACAGTGCCGCTACAAAGGCTACCCTCCCTCTTCCCCAAACCAGAAGGAGCCACATTTGGGTCTTCATTCATAATCACCGCACAGCCGCATGATTTAGGGCTTTCGAAGAGGAAATTGAGCCAAGTAGTTAGGGATTTGGAGAGCGACTTAAGAGACTTCTCCTTCTGAATCTGAACCTTACGAGACGACAGCGACTGCTCGACCTCGAAGGCCTTGAGTCGGCGGCTGGTGTCAGTCTTGTGCTTGGAAGAGCGATGGTGGCGGCGGAGGAAGGAAGAAGAGGAGCGAGGAGTTTCCTTGGAGGCGGTGAAGAAGTGCTGGGGACAAGGAGATGTGAAGACAGAGGATCGGGGGGCACGTTTGGGGGTTTTGAAGTTGGAAATGTCCTTTAGGAGCGAAGAAGACTGCGGACAAGTGGGTTCGCCACCGCCCATGGCGGAGAAGGAAATGGGAGGGAAGGAGATTTCAAATTTTCAAACGGCGAATAGAGCAATATGATATAGAAGATGACGATTACGTGCATATAACACAGAAAAATGTGGGCCTCAATTATCAATTATGCATTTCAAATAGAGACCGATTTTGGGCTTTAGATCTAAAAGTTTTAAGTCAGCTGATCTACCAACCCCCTTTTTTAACATTACAGTAACCATAAAATTTAGTATGAATCTCGCTAACGCGTAAAGTCTTAAAAGGTTTAATAGTACATAATCTTAATTTTAACTTTACATAACGACTTATTTGTCACAATTTTAATTTTTATATTGATGATAAATATTTTGAGGAATATACTTAAAACATGTTTTGTCTAATACAAATATTATTAGGGAGGAGAAAGAACTTTCTTAATTTAATTATTTATCTAATCATCATTCCAATTCTCTCTTCCTTATCCTCTAATACATTAGTCATTTGATAACAAGAACTTTTAATTGATTTATATTAATTATTGTCCAGAATATTATTATATTATTAAGAGCTATTTTTGAGTCATAATGTTTAGTTTTTTAGAGCCCTTTGTATAGATTTTAAAAATTATAAAAAGTTGTGTTAAAATTTGATATTGTTTAAAGTTATGTAAATCACCTGCTATTTAAACTACAATTCTTGTAATATTTACTCTTTATTAAGAAGCAAAAGTATTGTACTAATTTTTTATCATTCATTGAATAAGAGGTTTTAGTATATTTGATTTTTTAAGAGGAGATTGAAGAGTAAGACGTAAGTTAAGGAAGACCAAATCACTATAAATAAATGTGCAATCTCTCTTGTTTGTTATTTGAGTTTATATGTGACTTTATATTGTTATAGTATGTTATTGATTCTATTATTCATTCCATCAAGTTTTATCAAGCTCCACTATTTTTATAACAAAGCATAAATTTAGAAGGATTTTACATTCATATAATACAAGTGTTTGATAAAGTATCTTTGGGTGAAATGAGTTTAGAGTCATCTAGTTCACTATTCTTTTTAGGTGTCTTTTGGATAACATAAACCCTTGGAAATAAAAAGTTTGTGTATAGAAAATTTGTAGCATTTTAATATGGGATATTAGTTGAGATGTAAGTCAAAGGAAGAATGAACATTGGTCAATCGAAGGGTGAGTTAGATCAATCGACATAATTGGAAGTTACCATTTTGGTGACTATTTTTCGTATACATTAAATGTGTCTTTGTTTCTAACTATTAGGAAAAAAATGTTAATGGTTATAAATATTTCATAATGTGATTATTGAACAAGTTTTAAGAGTTTTGATGAGTTCGTAAATGAGACTTAATTCACATTGTTTCTCCTCCTCCTTTTGATTCATGACATATGCTTTCATTAACTGACAACTTCTCTTTGTTTCTACAAATTATATCCACATGCCTCATTTGGATGCACTTTTTTACACTTTGCATCAAGTCTACTATAACAACTAGAAAAGATCTTGGATGAAAACTATTGTAAGCATTGTTGAGAAAGAAGCTTAACTTCTCTTTAGATTGAGCGTTCGACATGTTGTTCTATTGTTCATCATCACTATTTCATACTCCTCTCACCTTTGAATTTGCCTATTTTTCCTATCTTAGCAACTTTTCCTTCCTAAACTCTTTTGTAACCATGGCTTGTTATCCTCTCTTATCCCTCATCCACTCCTCCTTTTCTCTCCTCTTATTTTCCTAATCTCACCTTCATTTTTACTTCTCCTTCTTTGTCTTACTAAGGTTCTCTTTAAGACATCTCCCTAGCTCCATATCCTTGGTTCAAGTGCTCCTCTCTTGTAGTTGGATTGGTACTTTGGTCTAGACAAAACTATCTTTTCCTGCCTAAGCACCTTATTATTGTTTAGGGTAACTGCCATTTGAACTTTTTCTCTAAAAGTTGGACTTAACATTTTAAGGTATTTTAACTAGAACAAATGTTCAAAACCATAACTCCTCTAATGAATTCCCCCTTTTGCCTCCACCTCTCATCCTTTCAACCCCCATCCTAGCCATGAAAATAAATATCTTCCTTCATCCACTTCTTCCTTTAATTAGAAGAGTTGGAAATAGGTCCTTGGTTATACAACATACCTCTCTTTGCATTATTATCCTTTAGATGATATAGATAGTAGAACTATAGTTGCTATTGAGGTAGAAATAATCAAAGTTGGAGCTATTGCTTAAGAGTCTTCCTTAGTCAAATTCTCCATGGTCCTTTCCCTCTGTTTCCTACATTCTCAACATGGAAACATAAGGTTCAGAATAACAGTAGGCTATAAGATGTTCTCCTTATTGAAGATAATCTACTATTTTTCTCATTTCTTTCTCAACATAATTCATTAAAAGTGATAGAAGATTTCCTTGCTGGCACCTTGGACAATTGCTAATATTCCTATAAAAATGGTTGCCATGTATTAATTTAAGTGTGATTAATCAAGAGAGCATTCAAATATGGGTGAATTTACATAGTGTTCATTAAAGTACTATACTATAAAAGGTTTGAGCATGTTATCTACCTTCATTGGCAAGTCATTCTGTATAGATGAGCACATGATTAAGAAAAGGAAAATTGGATTTGCTAAAGTGTGTGATACCATAGAGATGAAAAACGAGCTTCCCGATTATATTCATATTATGGGACTAGGCCAAAACAACTCTCTCTATAAGGGTACCATTTTAGTTACTTATAGTTGGAAGCCTATTCTCAAGATGCATCGAAAGAAATGGAAATCTATATGGAAAACCTTAAAGTGGGATATTATTTTGAGCTAATGATGATAGAGGTATGTGATATGGAAGTGGAGAAAGTGAAGGAGTACAATATAAAAAATGAGGCATAAAGCGACCATCTTATTGAAGATGTGACTCAATTGGAAGATTAGGAAGTTTTAAACGCAAATGTTATTAACTTGACTTAGGATAAAGCTCCAAACTCTCCTACTTATATGGGTGTGTTGAAAGACATTTTAAATAATCTAGATGAGCAAAATAGAGAAGAAGGTGATATTGTGCTTGGAAGAAAAGAAAATGGGATTAATATAGTTGAGCAGATGGGAAATAAAGGTGATACAATACATGGCAAGCTATTAGGCTATTCACAAAATGTAGCAATATTGGACCTAATGGAAAATTCCTCTATGGAAGCCAATAAAGACGGATATCAAAGTTCCAACAATAGCAAGTTAGGGATAAGAAATAGGAGTACGAGTTCCACAAGTAAAACCATTCTTAAATGACTTTTATAATATAGAATGTTTGTGGATTGAATTACCCCAAAAACCTTCAAGATTTAAAGGACACTTTGGAACATCCATAGCTCTTAAGTCTATTAGAGACAAAGATTATATTTGAAATTTTAAATAAGCTAAGGATTTTGTATCGTGATCGTGCAAACGCACAATCGTGACCTTCAATGTTGAGTTTGCTTCTAAACATCCTTTGATATTTTTGATATAACTTCTTCCCCCAATATCCAAATGATTGATTCTAGAACCAATGGATTCCTAACATATTGTTCTACTTCTCCATACAAATTGGTAGCTTTCTTAATTGATTTGAAAAAGATTGATTGAATGAAAGTGAGTGAATTTGTTGGAATAGAATGAACTAAAATAATTTACTGAACATACTTCGATATTTTGATTATATCTTAATATGTAGAGCTCCAAATGAGTTGATTCTTAATTCAAATGAAACTAGATACATAAAGCTAAAATTGGCTTAAAGAGGTAAAATTGTAATTCTAGTTTAAAGAGGTCTAAAATCCATTTTGAAGTTGAAGTAAGAGTTCTGTTATAGTTTAATAATAGACTGACACATTTGGTGTATAACTTTCAGTATATTGAACCAAATTGAATGATCTTAGTGTCATTAGAGACTTAAGATACAGAGAAACAATTTTTTAGAAGGAAGTATTACTTAAATCCTTTATTTTCTAGATCTTATTAATCATATATAATTGACTAGAATGGAATGTTTTCAGAAACAGTTGAAATGGAGAATGAGTGATTGAATTTCATTACAATTAGAGTACAATTGATATGTACATCTTTGTAATACAAAAATATACCTACGAATTTATCAGTGAACATGCATGATACATGAAACATTGATACATGTGTTTATTCTATTACATAAGTGCTCTAATAATACGAAATTGTTTTTATTGCATGTAGACAATCAACTAGAGCAACCGCTTCCAGGTGTTGCTGGAATGTCAAGGTAATAAGTTTAATGGAGCAACTGTAAGTAACCTAAGATGGTCTCACTTTATTTGTTCTGTTCTGCATGTTACTGAACTGTATTGATATATCACTAAACTGCATTGACTGATTATGTACTGAATTCTAGACAATATATATCTGAGGCATTTGATGCATCCAAACAATATTGGAAGTGCTATTTGTATGTGAATGAGACTGCCTAATTGAACATTCTGATTCTCAACTAAAAAGTTGAATGTTGGACTTAGTCTAATGACTACTGATACTGTGACTGTTATACTGTGATAATACATGCAAATGAAAGTGATTGAATTGACGACTGAATTGTGACATGCATATCATTTAAATGCTTGTAATATAAAGGCCATTGTGACTAATGTTCCTACTGACTGACTGATATTGTTACTGAGAGAGCTTAAAGCTCTGTGGTAGAGCCTATGCTTCCACTATATACTAAGCTCGATGTCCGTAACAGATACAAGAGACTAAAAAGACACACAATCATAACACTGTAAAAATGAATGTGAGTCTCACACATATAACATTCATATATAATCGGATTTCATTGAATGATTTGCAAAGCTATAATGAAATGATTGATTGTATGAACTGTGTGATTTTATGATGATTGTATTTGTTACATGTATGAACCATTGAGGATGGTTACTCAACTGAGTTCATAAAACTCATTAAAAATTGCAACGTGACTTTCCAGGTTTAATAAAGATCTCCAGATAGGCAAATTGGAGAAGCCACTATATCTGAGTAAGAGTTCCAGGTCAAGATCAGTTTGTGCCTGCATATGCACTTCATTATGTTGTATCAAAAGTGTAGTCATAAGTGTTATTCATTATGTATGAAAATGGTCCTACAATGTACTGTTATGATGACTACAAGTGTTTCGTTTTTGTAATGGGCCCAAGTGTCTACTAAAACTCTGATGATTGTAATTCTTGTGATTGAAATTTTTTTATAAATACAAATTGGGCTGAATTCGATTATCAATTTTTCTCATTTGCATATGTTGTTTAAGAAAATTTGCAATGAGTTTCAACTGTTTACCGTTCTAACATGCCATTTTCGTGGGATATGTATTCGAATATCGCTCAGGATATCGGTGCATGTCTTGCAGGAGTAGGGTGTTACATTTTAATTGTAAATTGGAAGGTTATTTTAAATCATCAACTTCATTATTATGGGAGAATAGTGTTAGCCCATAACTATAATTATAATAATATGGAAGAGTTATGGTTTTCTAATCAGGCTATACATATTTTGATTCAATTCTTCAATGAGCTGAGTAAATGTTACACCTCTATTATGTATAGATCTAACTTTAATTTTCAGAGGAAGATATTATGGGTAGGTTTGAAACATAATCAAGTTTATAACTCCCCATGACTGGTATGTGGTGATTTCAATACAACTCTCTATAAATCTAAAGATAAGGGAAATTTCAGCCTAAGGAATTATACATCTAAATTCATGGAGTATGTGAAAGAATTGGGTCTTGAAGATATAAGATATGAAGGATAATGATTCACTAGGAGCAATAAACATGAGGGAATATTCTTAATTTAAAAAATTAGAAAAAGCCTTAGTGAATCTTGCATGGCTCTATGTTCCTAGAACCTAAAGCAACATTTATAGATCCACTCTTCACAGATCATTCCTTGATTTGTATTGGAAATCTATTTCAGAAGTTATGTAAAAGATCTACATTTAGATTTAATAATCACCTTACTTTTGATGATTGATTTTAGTAGGTAGTTGATAGAGTTTTGGCAATTGATGCAATGGCTCAAAAAAATTTATTTAAGTTCAAAAGCTAAAGACTATCAAGAAAGAGTTGAAATCTATAAATGAAAAAAGGGGATCCAAATCTACTTCATCTATACATAAAGCTAAGCTTCTAAGGATCTAACAAAACCTCTTAGATAATCCAAGAAGTGTGGAGTTACTAAAATAAGAGAAGATTGCTTTAAGCTGTTATTTAACTAAGGTTGAGGAAAATACTTCCCTTCTGAAGCAAAGGTCAAGCAATAATTGGTTAAAGGACATAGATAAATGTACTAAATTCTTCTTCAGTTCAGTTTTGGAAAGAAGAATATCAACAATATTGGCTCTATTGTCTCTCAAAACGGTGCTTTGATTTCTAGCCAAGATGATCTCTTAAATGAAGCTATGACTTTTTTAAAAAATCCAATTGGCTCTAACTCTTTTACCTGTTCTTCGATTAAGCTTTTAAGGGGCTTCATTGAAACTTGGATTGGCCAAGATGATAACTTTATTCTTATCAACGTAAGCTCTTTAACTTTAGGAGGATAGTCACATTATGAACCAGGAAAATAGATTAATCTAGGCAACAAGCACACAAGCTAAGGTTATTTAACCTATGCTATATTATCCCTAATGATTCATCACCATTAGTTTACCACAAATGAATTGAAAATATAACTATTAAGTATTGTATTCCACATTTTAGCAATGAGTTTATACATAAATAATTTGTTGAGAATAAGAATATAAATCATTCATATATGAATACCCAAAACATTAAGCTAAGAATAATATAAACAATTTCTAGAGAGAAAGAGAGAAAGAATTGACAATACACAACAAAGAGATGCCCAAATGTGACCTTTGGCTTCGATTTTCCCTATGAACCAGAAGAAAGAAAATTAGCCCTCCATGGATCTCAAACAAGTATATGTTCTACCTCTTTTCATATTCTAAAAACTATTCATGTTATGTTTGGTCATTCAAATGTTTATTTATAGCAAAAATTAGGTTTTTTGGAAGATGCATAGTTGTATGCACAACCATTCAACTAAAAAATCCATATTCAAAATTATACAAGACCTTGCAAATGGATACATGGCTGTGTATATTGCAAGTCATGATGAATTCTTCATTTTCTTGCATTCTGTTATCCCATCATCAATCTAATCCATCTTATTCTTGTTCCACAAAGGAAAATGAGTTTAAACATTAAAAGGTTGGCTCAAGGAATGTGTTTTTAACTTATTTTTGCTCTTATACTTCCAACTTGTACCTAAAACCAATTATGAACCAAAATGAGTATCTTATGAATTTCATAACTTTAATAACTAAGTGTTATGAAGTAAATGTGTAAACAATCAAGCATATATCAAGTTCCCCCCATACTTAGCTTTTGATCATCCTTAGACAAAACAAAAAAATCAAATTCACAAATCAAAACACTTTTACATTTTCCATATGTCCCAAGAATAGATAGCCACAAGAAAAGAGGTATCACTTTCAAAACCATGGAAAGAACTAAACATTAAATGCTTTTACTCATGATCATTCAATAATGATTCCTTCAGAAACTAAGCAATATAGGGGTAGCCTTTGATAAAATGTGTTTTAAAAATAGAACTATAGGTACACTTAAACACCATTAATGATCAAGACATTCTGTGATTTTTCCTATTATTTCATTTCTCCACCACTAAGATTCATATACATAATTATAAGTCAAAGGATTTTTTTAAGGTTGTAATGTGGCAAAGTTTAAGATGTGATGTATTTGGATAACGTAACACAAAAGCCATCAAAGCTAGTGAAGCAAGAAAAACACTCACTGTAACATCAAGTGTAAAGACTAACATTCACTTAATACCGGGTATTATCAGTTATGATGAATGCAAAAACTATGTTTCATAACCTATATTCAAGCCTTCATACACAAACCACATGAAGCATAAGGAATTAGAAGGAATCACTCATAGAAATTAATTGTAAATAATACATTATAACCATAAGGAGTGACCATTCAATGTAACATCTCCTTCATTTGCATTATACTCAAATCACCTATTTTTATACAACTTTAGAAGGAAAAACTAATCATAAATAACTTTACAAAACAAATGCATTTCCTCATTGATAATTTTATCTAAATCCATTTTTTGTTTTCTTTTGTTTTCATTTTTTTTATATAAAAATTGAAAAAAAGCTACAACAACATTTGGAATTTATTGATAAGAGATAAAATGACATTTCAACAATTATAACCAACCCGCACTTGTGCACACCCACACACTTATACTTTTGTGCATCCACAAACATTAATAATCATAATGCTCTACTAACTTTAAAGATTGGATAAGACATTTGGTTAGGTTTAAGGCATGTAATATGGTTAGCACAAAAAGAAAAGGAAAATAAAGCTCAAGGGAGCTTGTTAAAAGGAAAATCATGTCGATAAGTAGGTTATTTAACCAATGTAGCTTGTACCATAAAAATGCCTATATCATTTTCATATTAATGCATGTGATAAAAATGTGGCCTTAAATAGAAAATCAAAGCAAAGTCAGGATGTATATATCATGAAGGTCACACATGAACAAAAGACAATGAGACTATTATAGAAGTGTCAGTATAAAAAGACTTAAAATCTCACTGGCTTATATCTACCCACTAGTCACCACTCTTCTAAGGATAATATACATTGACCAATTACAAGAGTAAAAATGCATGCATAAGTTTCATGAATTTTTCTAGTTCCTTCTACTCTCTAATTATGACTATGTGGTCTTAGAAGCAATAGAAAAAGAGAACATGTTTGTTTGTTTGAATTGAAACTTTTTTTATACTTAAAAGCATGTAAGAAACAAACAAACTTAAAAACACACATACCCATAAGAAAAAACAACCTAAAAGCTCATATGATAATCCCTATGTAAACAATCTAGAAGGGGGTTGAATAGATCTTTGAACCTTTTTCGCAAAGTGCTACAAATAACAGAGAATTAGAACACAATAATTTAAACGATTAAATTGAAATGTAAACGAGTAGGGAAGAAGAGCAAATACTGCTTTGATAGAGGTTCGGTGCTAAGACCTACGTCCTCTACCTAACCTCCGACTTAGGATTTGGCAAATCACTTTACTGCACACTTTTTAGTTTAGTGTGAACTTTTACAACATCGCTTGATTTTCGGCTCAAGCTACCCTTACAATTGATTTGTTTTCTAGTACAAATCTTACCTCACAAGTGACCTTTCACTAATCACTCAACTCACAATAATAACGAAGATAGAAAATTGAAAATAATAACTCTCAGTACAAAGTGAATGGAATTCAGACCAAGCTAAGAGTAGAGTGAGAGCAAATTTATGGAACTATAGTAGTATGATTTGATTTGGACATCGATGCCCAATTCCCTTGATGTGTCTCTATTTATTTGCAGGCTCTAAGAAGATTGTAGCCGTTAGAGAAGTCCACTAGCCATTGCTTGACTGCTAATAGACGTTGCTTAACTTTCTCCTTTCCATTTGTGAATGATTCGGACAAATTTTGTTCCGCTCTATCTGATAGTCGACTAGTCGAGCTGTTATAGTCGACTAGTATTAACATTTTTCACTGTAGGCTTTAACTTAGCTCCTCGATGAGTCGACTATTTCCATGATAGTCGACTAGTGCTCCTATTCATTTGATTTGTAGTCAACTTGTAACACATTAGCCGACTTGTTTCAAGCCCCATCTGATGAATCTTAAATTCTTAGTCGACTAGTGATATGTCGGTCGACTTGTACTGACTCCAACAGATATATTTAATTAGATCTTCCCATAATCTTCATATTT
>JANSVB020000044.1:9223701-9236883 GCA_025504935.2 Erythroxylum haughtii
TACAAATGTTTGTATTTTTCAATATTATAAGAGTACTTTAAATATTTTGCCCCCACTCAAAATAATTTCTGGATCCGTCCCTGCTCGCGGAGCACGGACTTGGATATCCTCTATCGATGTCGAGTTCGGATCTTGCAAGAATAAGGTGCTACACAATGGAATTTCAAGTGGGTGTTGATGATGACATATATTTTGTGTTTAAGTATTTTTAAACATAAAATATCATTAAATAGTAGTTACTGTGCTTATAAGTAAAAATAACTTCATAGTATTCATAATTTTAATATCTCTTCTTACTAAAATTTATATTTTATTTTTAAAATATTGATACAAAAAGTATTTTCTATTATTCTTACAATTTTAGGTTATTATATAGTCTACGTAACTTAAGTGGGAGCAATTATATAATGATTATGTAGTCGTAATCATTTATTAATTATTATTATTATTAACAATTATTTTAATAAAATAGTAATTTTGCTATTTATAATAGTAACAACTACTAAAAAACATTTTAAACTTCATTTGTAATTTATACTAACCGACGGATATACATAACACGCGCAAGAAGAATGGTTTTTGAAGATATCACTTCTTAACATATTTTGACTTGAATGGCGTGGCAGAAGCCAGTTAATCCTATTGAAATCTGGATTCGGGCTCGGGTTATATAGAAATATCACCGGACCAGTTCTCCCTAGCCAGTACCCTTATTAATGGTGGGTCTGTGCCATAGTCATTAAGTTCCGTAGCTTTCTTGGAGTTTGAACTTTGTAGAGTTTCAGACCTTACAGTTTTATTATGGTCTTTGTAGAAAGGTGGAACACAGGAGACCATTGTCATTTATTTATTACACGGCCACTTTGAAGCTTTTACTTGCTCGTATCCTATCTTCGTAGTACAATAATTTGATAGTTTGAAAAGCTTTTTTTTTTTTTTTTGTTAGGAATTGTGTTTTAGGAAGGTTTTAATTATGGAAATGTATTTTTAAATTATCTATACTTAGACTAATCTCTATTCGAGATAGGTATGTCCCTTGCGGAAAGCAAAATTTTGACCTCAAATTTTAAATGACTGTATACATGAGGACAGTTCAAACCTATGACCTTATTTAAATCAGAAGAATCCCTTACCAACTCACCTGCGCTTTGGGGTTAAAAAGTATAATTCCCTTTTAGACAACAGTAAAGAAATCATCTTAAATAAGAAATGACATTGTCGATGTAGAGGTTCAGGAGCTATTATAACTCTAATTCCTAATAACAAACTTGCAACGAAGAAAGAGGATTAGATTTTGCAAATAAAGTATAACTCAATTATTTCATTAATAAATCATGTTTTACAATCTTAAGGGAACCAATTGTGAATGTCATTTAGTATAACATTGTTCGGTTATACAAATAACTCCCTTAAATAATCCTTGAAAATAGACTTAAGAATCAAAATCAAAGAGGAGTTGTTTGCATGGGTACCAAGAGATCAAAGAAGTTAAAAGCCTTTTGAAGCAGGCTTTATTGAGAATCTATCTTAATTAGCTTGTCATCCTTCAGAGAGACAATTATGTTGCAATTTTCCATGTAAGCACTATAATTCGTGAAAGAATAAAGTATTTTAATCATCATATTTTAGCCGAAGCACCCTAGATCTCTACTACTAAAGGAAATGATTATACTCTATTTTTTACAAATAGCACAACAAAATAACTTTCTCTTCAGCTAATAAATCCTCATTTAAGGGAAAGTTATAGAGATTAGGTTAAGCACCTTGCTTATATTTATTTCCAATAGAGTGTTTTCAACTTTCCTGATGTTTAGGATCTTCAATTCATCTATAATCTTCTAAAGCTTTATCATACAAGAATAAAGCTTGTGTCCTTAGATTCCATGATTGATCTCGTTTGTAATAGCTTTATTAAAACCATCCACTCTAGCAAGAAGATTATTCAGCCTGAAAGGATATTTTGAGTCTTGTGGAATTAGAGAGGTTTTATATCACTATTAGAATGTGACTAGAAAACAACGTGTTATGAACTAGGGATAAACTATTTGGAAAAGTAGAAATCCATATGTCATTTATATCGAATCATTCTAACTTTATTCTTAGAAACCATTCCTTTTGGGTTATTACTTCAATTGTAGAAAAGGCCCTCTATTTTTAGATCAGTCACCTATATGTAGTTAGCGCAATCTCTGAAGTCTTTAGTGAAATTCTTGGTATATGAGTTTCCTTCGACTTTTGTATGTTAGAGCATATTGTTAAAATTTTCAAGTATAATCTAAGGTGAGTTGATAGCAACTCCTAAATCCTTAGCGTATTCCAAAAACTAACCCTCTGGAATATATAATTAAAATCACATATGAGTGTGATCTAGAAATCACCTTTCTCCATTATCATTCTAGTGGAAATATGGGTAAATTGATTCTTGACGATAGAATGCAACATTTCATTCATATCTCGATTAAATACAATGGTAATTATACCATTATAGTGGTTTTGGTGATTTGAGATTAAATGCTAAGATTCAAGTACTTACTTTTCTTCCCTTTTTAACTTAGTTTCTAAAAGTAGCACCATAAGAGGTTTAATAAGAATCTTATTGGCAATAGAAAAGATAGCACAAAGGGAACAAAGATAAATGGCAAGAGCAGGTCTAACACTCATTGGCTTCGACTCACTCTCTCCTCTTCCCTCGATTAGATCCCTTTCTACTTTTTTTTTCCTTAGTTTTGTGACCTTTTCGCTTGCGTGATCCTGTCCTCTATTCGAGACTGGTGCTCGTTTTTCTGGTTTTCCTTGGCCTGCTTTGGCTTGAATGCCTTTGGTTTCTCTTTCCTATTAAGGGTAATTGAGTCTTTTTGTCTTGAATTGGTTTTCGCTTTATACTTTTTACCATTTTTGGGAACAACTTTTTGACTAAGCTTCTTTGACACTTCTTTTATTTTTTCAATAGTGTCTTTCTTCTATAATACATACTTTTTCTGGAATTGAATTCCCTCCTTTGCCATTTCATCCAAGCTCTCTACTCCTAAGCTCTAAGAATTCTCCCTACCTATGATTTCCCCTGGTCTAGAGGAAACTAAGGATATCTCACCACATCTTGCTTGGTAATGAAATAGCTAGAAACAAGTCCTTGGCGATCATTCAGACCTCTCTCTCCACTACTATCCACCTTTTGTGATTAATGGAAGAGACATCATCACACTAAAAATAGAAAATTCTTAAGGAAGGGGCATGTGGTTGGAAAGCAACCCTTCCTGGGTTCTCTATAAACCGTCGACCTTTGTTTCATATCATCTAAAGGTTAAAGCAAAACCAATGGAAGAATAACAGCTTAGTAGATATCTTGTTGTCTAAGGATAACCTCATTTTACTTAACTTTAACTCTCATAATGAAGCTTTGACAGTGGTTGAAGAGCGCCCCTAGCATGTGCTTTAGTACCCTTTGTTCCTGCAAGCTTAGAAACTTGGTATTTTGTTAGAGAATGTGAAACATCAAAATATCCCTTCATGGATTAATATACATAATGTACCACTCGAGTACTAAACCACACAAAGCTTAAGCATTCTTGCGAGTTACCTCGACAAAACATTGTATATGGATGAGAAAGAGGTCACGTCAGATATGCATGCATTTGTACAAGTGTTGACATTTCTAAAGAGTTATTGGAAAGCATTCCCATCATAAGGTTAGGACCTAATAATACAATCTTTGAAGATAGGCTCATAGTCTTATACCAATGGAAATAATCCCTTAAAGTTCAAGGGAAAGTATGGAAACCTAGAGCGAAAGTTTTCAAAATGAGTGACTATTGCGGGCTTATAAGGTTAGATGAGGAGGAAAGTCAAAAGGAGATCACTCAAAAAACTATGGGTGCTCTAAATCCAATGGTAAATGAAGCTATTTAGGTATCTTATGAAGTTATAAAATTCCTTACTTATATTAGGAATGAGATACTTAAATCCCTAAAATAAATGAAGAATAGTGGAAAAGAGAAGAAGATGCAACTATTATCCCTTAACATATTAAGAAGAACTTGCCAAATGAGGATGAAAAAAATATATGAGTAGCTCCAAAGAGTGCAAAGAATGAAAATCTTTATATAAAAAAAAGCTCATTTAAAATGACAATAGTTTCTTTGAATGTACGAGGATTAAATTACCCAATGAAGCCTAATGCATTGAGTGATTTTGTCTTTAAGGAGAAGCCTTTGACTATTAGCCTTTTAAAAACTAAAATCAAATTGAAGAACATGAATAAAATGAATAGTTTGGGTTCCTAGTTGAGGACAATCTCAAATCATCAATATCATGATTTTGATAAAATTATCATTTGCTATAATTATAATTTAGTGAAGCTTAAAACTCTTGAGGCAAATGAGCAAGTCATGCATATGAGAGTACAATTCTTAATGGAGGATGTAACTATGTATGTCTCCTTTGTGTATAGGTTTAACATTGCTTTGCAATGAGTTGAAGTATGAGGAAGTAGCTTGAAGAGGATGAAGGGAGTTTATTGTGATCTTTTGTTGATATGTGGAGACTTTAACTCCACTCTATACATGACATAGGCTGAGGGTAACTGTAATTTGGAGAATTATACTTAATATTTTCTTAATTATGTTAAAGACATAGAACTGACTAACTTGAAGTATGAGGGCCACTTATTTACTTAGAGCAACAAGTAAAGCTTAGGCTAGTCCATCGGGAAAAAGTCAGATGGGGCCTTAGTTAACCTGAATTGGTTAACTAACATCCCTAAAAGCATGACTAGCTTTTTGGATCCACTATTCTCTAACCATACAGGTGTCAAAATTGATAATTTATTTCATAAGGTTAGTAAAAATTCTCCTTTCAATTTTAATAACTTTCTTGTTCATGTTAATGGCTTTTATAAAGCTATTAATAAACGATTGGAAGCTCACTTTTAAGATACTAAACAATTTATTTGTGTCCAAAAAGTTGAAAGTAGTAAAAGGGGAATTATAAAAATTCAAAGCCAAAAAAACTCTAAGCACAAGAATAGAGATAGATAAAACTAAAAAAATTAGTTCCACTTAACAATTTCTTGCCATAAATCCTAGACCCAAATCATTTGAATGAGGAAAAGCTATCTCCATAAGGATTGAATGGCCACTTTTTCCATAAAACTTGGTTAAAGAAAGGATCAATAATAAAGGAAGTGTTTTATAAACTTTTTTAAATAAAGTATTACTCCAGGATTTTAACAAAACCTATATATATCTTGCTTTTAATTACTTAAATCCTACTACCTCTAGAGAATTCACGCCTATAGGTTGCACTAATTTTCTATATAAGATAATATTAAAGCTCCTAGCTAACAAACTAAAGTCAGTGTTTGATTCCATCATAAATGGAAACCATGGAGCCCTCGTGAGGAAAAATAGATAGGGGATAACATCCTAATTGTCTAGTTATTGAAAGAACATACTAGGAAGAAATTCCCTTTAAATTGATCTATAAAGGTTGATTTTCATATAGCATTTCATTGTGTGAGCTGAAAACTCCTACTTCAATTGTTAGAAGTGATGGGATTCTTACATATATTCATAAATTGTATTAGAGTTTACATCACTTCAACCTCCTTTGGTATACTTATAAATAGGACACCTATTAATACTTTTAAAGGAGCTAGGGAACTTAGACATAGGGATTTCGTATGTAGCACTCCACTCTCATAGGACACGTACTTGACATTCATGTTGATATTTGAGTATGTACCCAGCAAGGATGGCATGCTAGAACAATCATTTAGTCAAAATTCATTACAAATTTCTATTTCTTTAAAACAATGTACACGTGTGTGGAAATCATTAATCAAATTAGGCCCGCTAAATTTTAAAACATTTTCATTCAATAGTATTACAATAGTCATTTGCGCCCATTTCAAATATAAAATACTTGCAATCATAAAGTCGTTTCATTACCAAACCATAAACATACACTTAGTACAATTCTTGTGGAACATATTTCAAAAATGAAATCACTAAAGACACATGCAAGTGCAAACTGATCATGACCCCTAACTCATGCTCATTTGCAGTGGCTGAAATCCAATTGGTCTAATTGGGTAATTCCTCTAAACCTGAAAAACTACGTTGCAATTTTTGATGAGTTTTGAGAACTTAATGAGCAAACTATCATTGATGATTTCTCCCAAGTCATATACAAAAATCACATATTTCACAAATATTCATTCAGAACATGTATATTCTAGATACTCATATTAACATGGCATATCATGTCATCATTGCGAATAAGAATAGATATTTACAAATACAAATGCACATGAGACTCCAGATGCGTTATTGATGTTGTGACTGGGTGCCTATCACATATGTATACAAATATTGGCCCATTAGGCTCAATCAAAACAGAATCATGGGGCGTAGCTTTACGTGCAGAATCAAAAATCACATAGCAAAGCTTTACGTGCAAGCAATTTCATACTGGCTACTCCGGTCACAATGCCTTTATCTGGGCATGCATTTTATGAAATGCATCAAATTCAGAATATTACACGTATAAGTCATATATGATACTCAATCAAAATCTCATAGTCATCGGACCTAAATCTGGCATTCAACTTTCATTGAGAATTCACATAGCATGACATATAAGCATAATCTCATAATCTTCGGACCTAAGTTTGGTATTCAACTTTCGTTGAGAATTCACATAGCATTCAAAATTCAAATACAAATAAAAAACTTCCAATACATTCCCATACAATACACTCCTCAGACTTTAAGTCCAGAATTTATAAACAAAACACAAACATTTAATATTTGGAAGTTTAAAAAAATACAATCAATCTTAGCAAAATCATCTAGGTTGACTCACAGTACGCTCCAATATGTTATTGCCTAGATGGTCCGGCAATGTCTGACTGTCATCCAATGTGCTCCTCTATATTACACAAAACACATTTACAAAAATATTATACTTTGCACAAAAGTATAAATATTTCCTTATGCACATCTATGTATATCAAAAATGCACAATGCATGTTAAATGAGAAATCCAGGTATCTTATCGAATTCTTATCACCAAATCATTTAGATATCAAAGCCCTTATAAACAATTTACTTTCTAAGAAAAGTTATAGCTGTGCACACAAAACTCACAATAGTGCAGTTCAAATTAATTCAATCACAGGTGTGAGAACTTAACTCACGCCCGTGCATGTCCAATTATCATGTGTGAGATCTTAACTCACGCCCGTGCATATCAAATAACCCTTTTCAGATTTTTTTAACATGTTTTTAGGTCAACTTGTGATAACATAAATGACACAATTAGGCAATACTTTCTTCCAATTTCTTAACTTTCTAATGATACAAAGATCATTCAATTTGATTAAGTATTTTCAAAGTTATACTAAATTTACTTTGGACTATTCTTAAAACAGAACTGTACTGTATATTCAACTTCAAGTCATATTTTGCAACTCTTAATGATAAAATTAAAATTCAATCTCTTCAGACAATTTGTATCCCTATGGCTCTAGTTCATTTCAAGTCAAGAATCAATCCATTTGGAAACCTATAGATCAAAATATTTTCAAAATACCAAAGTATGTTCAGTAAAATCATTCGAGTTATCATACTTCAACACAGTCAAAAATTTCATCTTAAATTCATCAATCACTCCATTTCAAATGGCTATCATTTTTTGGTGGAGATGAAGATCAATGTCTTATGAATCTATTGGTTTAAGAATCAGGTCATTTGGACATTGGATGAAGAAGTTATGGCAAAATTTTCAGAAAAAACAACTTTCAAAAAAATGATTGGAAGTTGCAACTATGCAAAGCACGATCGCGAGATCACACCTTGAGTCACGATCGTGACTTCAGACATAAAAAATAGTTCATTTCTTTCCCTTATCTCACGATCACAACTATTAACAGTGAAGTCAACACGATCGCGTTTTCTCCTCTTCTTCACCGATTATTACTCTTCTCCTTCTCCTTCTCCTTCTATTTTTCTTTCATTTCCATATTTACATACTTCTAAACCATCCATTATACCTTTCTTTATCAAATCCAAACTCTAAACAAATCAAATTCAAACTTACCATTTAAACACAAAAATCCCAGAATTATTTTCACTCACGGGTGTGCATCTACATGCACAACCGTGTATGCTTCACTAGCTCTCTCTCTAAACATTTTCCAGAAACTTTTCTCTCCATTCCAAACTTATAAATTCTACATTTCTACACCCATTACAATTTCTAAACAGATCAAATGTGAGTTTAGATGATAATTAGCAACAACTCAAAATCTCACATTCACTTTCTCTCTCTACTGCATTTTTTAAACTTTTGCACTTTCAATTTCTTATTTTCAACAACGCTCTCATTAAACTCAGATTTTCACAATCCTATACATTTTCTGCACATTCTCTATTCACAGATCTTTCATCAAACTCATTCCTCAAGTCTATCATACACTGAGACTCCACTACTAAACTTCTCATGCATTTCACCGAACAAAATATAGCATATTAACTTCCATGCATTTTTGTATCATTTCATTTTACTCCAAATTTTCACAAGCATTTTAGTCCTATTCCAACATCACCAAAACATTTAGACAATATCTAGAAAACTTAAATACAACATACTTGACGTTTCAACAAAAATATTTATTATTGATAGTAATGAGCAGAGCTTTGATGGTTGGAAGGAAAGTGATACCAATCCACAGAATCAAATAACAATCAGGTTGGTGGGTTTTACTCAGAGTAAATATGTAAGATTCAAAAAAAAGTTTTTGAAGTTAGAGGAAATTCAGAGACAATAATTTGGAAAGCATTTGGTGCCAAATGCTTCTCTCCCTTCTCCAGAAACACACGTGTAAGGTGTATCCCTTGCATGTGAGCCAAGTGGTTACCTACAAGGCTACCAAATGTCACTATTTCATTGGTCCATTATTCAACATTTTTTCCTAGTCTTAAAATACTCCAAATTTTTATAAATTCACCAAAAAAAATTTGAAATACCTGAAATATACCAAAATTGCCAAATCATAATTAATACACTCCAATTTCAATTTTCAAAACTAATATAATCCACAATTCACATTTTAAATCACATCATTCAGTCAATTATAATCAGAAAAATGTCAATGACTGCATGTACAATCGTTTAAATGTGCAAAAATGTGCATGTTATATTTAACTTAAGCGTGGCATACATGTTCTAATTTTTCAGTAATTCTCATAATACACAATTCTAGCCTTAACATGGGTAACGGGATGTTACATCGTATCCCTATATCCCTTTATAATCTATATAGAAGCTCTATCATAGTTGGTGAATTACAATGTTGCTAAGGAAGTAAAGTTAAAATATCATACAAAAAGTAAGTTAATTCCTTTAACTACCTTATGATTTGTTGATGACCTTATACTTTTTTGTAAATCTCGCTTATCAGTTTGACTCTTGATGGAGACTCTGCATCATTTTAAAGCCTTATCAAGCTTAAAAGTGAACCTCAACAAGAGCCACTTTGTGTATACATCCAGTGCTAATCACCTAGCAACTAGAATTGCAAAAATAATAAGTATGTTAAGGCAGTTCATACTATTGATGTATTTGGCTTTCTATAATAACTAGAAGACTTAACTTTAATAGAAAAGATTCAGAAAAATATTGGTTCTTGGACAAATGGAGCTTGATCCTATGGTGGAAAATTCAACTATTAAAGGTAGTGATTAACTCTATTCATATATATTAGAGATCCCATATCTTTGTATCAAAGAATCTAATAAAAACAATTGAAATTATGGTGAAAAAGCTTTTATGGACCAATTTAAAGACTAATTATGGGCATGTAAAAGTGAATTGGCTATCATATGTAAGCCTATGAATGAAGGAGGGTTGAGATTATTTTCTATCAAGTGTAGCGATAAAACTCTAATGGTGAAAAAAGGGTGGAGAATCCTGATTGAAAGGGAACTTCATGGATAAAATAGCTTCTAGTTATATTCTCAAAGAGACAAGTCTATGGGCTATAACTTCAGGAGCATCTTATTCTTGGTTCTTCACTCAACTATTGAAGTTAAGGGACTTAGTGGAAACATGCATCACTTCTAGGTTCAATAAGGAAGACAAAGCCTTTGCGCAATATGACAATTGGACTAGACAAGGGGCACTAAATCATCACCATGAAACAGTTAGTGTACTAACTAGATTATTGCTTAAGGCAAAGGTGAATTTCTTAATATTTGAAGGACATTGGTTTGATCTTCCCACAGAAATATGACATGGTTCCTGGCTATGCCCTTAATTATGCTCTTGAACATTCCTATCAATCGTATAATATTCCATTTGTGCAACTCTCTAACCAATTTTGTAGGTAAAAGCTTCAAGGAAGGACTAGTTGTAGGATGGAGCAAGATTTTCTGGAATAAACACCTTAAACACAGACAAGTGTCTTACTCTGGCTAGCAATGCAAAAACATACTTAGAAAATTGGATATAATGGGTTACTTAAACCTATTGGAGGGTTTTATATTGTGTCTAAAAGAGGATGAGACTAGAGACCACTTATTTTTTGAATGCAACTACTTAAAGGAGATATGGAGAGAGGTTAGGGGACTTTATTATTGGAATGTTAATTTAAATTCCTTAGTTGAGATTGTCAATTGGCTTCATTATCATAAGAGCTCTTTTAAAGCAACTAAGGCTACTTTTTGCATTGTTATGGGAATATGTTTCTATGAGATATAAAAGCAGAGAAACTGGAGGAGATTTGTTAGGAAATAAGGGTAAAAAGACATCATGTTAAAAAATATAACCTCCAGTTTGTGATTAATATAACCAAAATCTAGTTAACTTTTAGGGGATCTAAAGTTGTCTCTCAAAGGCTTCCATAAGTTTTATTATTTGTCGTGTGTTTTAGATTGTATAGCCACATATTGGAGATTATATAAAGTCATAGATGGGTTGATGTCTAGAAGGTGCTCCCTAGCAACTCTTTTGGTGATTATTCATCTATTTGTATTAATTCAATTTAGCTTAAAAATCTTATAATGCTAACTGTATCTTGGAACAACTAAACCTTTTTATGTTTTATGCTAATATAGTCATAGATAGGGGTAGACATAGAGCCTTTTCCCTTCCTATTTGATCTCCTCTTATATACAAAATTATGTTAATTCTTATTTTAGGTTTTGGTTACTTATTGTTTTTATCTACACATCTTTCTATTTGGTCTTCAAGAGCTAGTTTTGTACCTTGATTTTAAACTTTAGCACATGTGATCTCTTTTATCACAATACTTATTATTAGAACCTCCACTAATATTATAGATTAATTTTGTTTATTGGTCATATAGTTCCCATTCATTTCCTCTTCCTCTTATGAAACCAAAATTGGGCATTTGTACCCTAAGTCTCCATTTTGTTAGTTTTCCTTTTGCATTCGATATGCTACTTATATAACATCCACATTCTCTTCTTTATTGGTGGTAATCATTTTAGGATCTAAGTTCATTAATTTTTGATATTTTACTCTTGTGAATTTTTTACCTATAGCTTGCAATGTTTTGATTTGCTTAACTTGATTATGTCTCCTTAATTATGCTATAAAGACTAAGTCCTCAAAGTGTTTCCTATGTTTATCCAATTTAAAGAGGGAAATTTTATCTGAAAATGACTATTAGATATCCATAAGAATATAAACTCTCACGTAGCTCACCCCCTTCAAGTTGGCAATTTCTTCATCTAGGCATAGTAGTTTGTCTAAATAACTAGCTAAATGGTTAACCTCTTGGTTGTCCAATATTTTAATAGAATATTATGAATGTTAATCCAAAATGAAATATGTTTTGGCTTAATTTTCTAGAATAAATACCAGGTTTTCATCATTGAATGAGAATATTTCGCTTGTTAAAATGCCAACATCTAGACTCAATGATTTTTTTATTTTTGTCCACTGATTCAAACTTAACTAAGAAGATATTCTCTTCATTAACTGTAACTTCTTGAAGACACTGTTGCTTCTAATGATAATGTGCCCAAGCATTTAGCATTGAAAATGGTAGTCTTTTGTGTATAAAGAAGCCAATGAGAGCATTGTCCTGCTTATCGACTCCTTTCTTTAAGATATCAACTAGAGGATAGACTATGGTGATATCATTCTCTACTTTTATAGGATAGACTATGGTGATATCATTCTCTACTTTTATAGGATAGTACTAAAGTTTTTACAAAGGAGAAGCGTCCCTCAGGACTTAAAGCCAATTCTTCCTGATGTTGACATTACTTAAAGGATCAAAATAGAGAGGATCATGAGTCAAGGGATAGGTTGATTCGAAATCTAAAGCTATTGAGTTGCTATTGTAAAGGATAAGGAAAGCAAAAGAAGAATAGTTATGAGTAAAGGAAGGAAAGTGGTCAGGGGATAGGGGCTTAAGACTTGATATTATACTAAAAACAAAAATATAGAAAAGTTAAAGGAAAACAAAACATTCAAGGGCAATGAAAGAGAAGAATTTGTAAATGAAAATAGAAGAACAAGAGGAGCTATAAGCAAGAGAAGATTGAGGAAATAGAGGAGAAAACTAGGAAAATTAAAGAAAGACAAAAGAAGGAAGGTGAGCAGTAGAGGCAAGAAATGGAAAATTGTGGAATAAAAGAGATGGAAGAAAGGAGAAAAACTTAAGTAAATAAGGAAACAAAGCATTAAAAATACTATAAACGCTCGAAACAAATGAATTTAAGAAATTCAAGGAATCATAAAGCTAGATGAAGCGGGGAAGAACCAAGGAGTAAGCTAAAACCAAAAAGAGCCTACGAAAATTATGTAAGAAATAACAAAGAAATTAGAGCTACTCTCTGTGTAATCCAAGGTATTACAACTCATTGTTAAGTGAAAAAATTTAATGATCCCTGCTAGTAAGGGGAAAGGAAAAAATATGAGAAATAGAAAAAAGGAGATACACATTTACCATAAGTTATTTGGTTTTAAATCTTTGATTTATCAAGTGATTTATTCACAATACCTAATTTATGGATTATTTCATATTCTAGATGATTTCTCTAATATGAATCCAAAAAATAATGATTACAAATAATAATAATAATAATAATAATAATAATAATAATAATAATAATAATAATAATAATAATAATGATGATGATGATGATGATG
>JANSVB020000044.1:9238148-9259591 GCA_025504935.2 Erythroxylum haughtii
CACATGCTGGGGCGAGCGAGGGCGAGCGAGGCTGGCCATATTCAGCCAGCCTCGCGAGGGCGAGGCCTCGCCCGCGTGAGGCTGCACATTTTCTGCCAGCCTCGCCCTTGCGAGGCTATCATGTAATTTTTCGTAGTATTTTAAATTGAATTTCCTTTTTATTGTTTAATGGATTTGTTTTCAATTGGTTAGTTTGCTTTTATTTTTTTATATTAATAAAGTAAACTTCCCTCTTAATATTTTTACATTTATAAATGTTAATTATTTAATTTATGTGATTATTATGATTAGGCTTGTAGTTCAGTATATTACTGTTTGAAATAAAAATGCTTATTATTATTCATAAACATTATTCAATTGGTTATTATTATGAACTTTTTGTATTTATGAAATTTTTATCTATGCAATTATTATTATTATTATTATTATGAGTAAAAAGGTCTTGACTACGGTGTCAATAAATGCATGTGGTCTACTCCAGCACTAATTGGTTTATTTAGTTTTGTACTTAAATGATATGAGCAGAATATTTTGAGAAAATGATTTTTCTGAAGATCTAGGCTTATTTAATTTATTAACTAACTGAAGGATACCAAATTTAGGAAGGACTTTCGGTCATGCATGTTTCGTGAGATATAATAGAATGAAATGAAACTTACAATGTAACAAATACTTAGTATAACGTAATTGACATTGATCAAGATTTTCTGAGGGTACAAGATATTATGCCATTACAGAATTGGAATTTAAAAAAATAGTAAGAGGTATTTACTCATTTACTTTAATTATATAATGCCAAATACTAACTTTGGGTTTCGTCAAGCTTTTTTAATTTACTAACTCTTAATTTTGAATTAGATGCTTAATGAGAGAAAACCATACTTGGAGTCCAAATAGATTTGTTAATGTTCATAATGCGACTCCATTAAGTTAAACTTAAGTTTTAATGTAGAAGGTCGTTTCTAACTTCTAATCTTGTTCAATAAGTAAAAGCAAAAATCTTCATGAACAATATTGTATAAAACAATTTTGGCATGTAAATTAGATGATATGGATATAGAAAAAAAGATAGTTATTTTTCATTTTAGTAATTTTATGGTCATCATAATTATCATAATTTATTGTTTGTAAAAATTAATTTAATTGATTGTTTTGAAAGTGGAAAAGAATTGAATTAAGAAGCTTCCACTGAAAAGGCTATTGTTTAAAACAATGTACTTCAAGTCTGTAGCCGTTGAATTTCGAAGCAAATAACAAGCTAGTAACTTCAATCAATGACAAAATATTAATCATAAATGAACTATCAAAGACTGGTAAACCTTAGGCAAAACCATATGCATAATGAACTACTGGGTTGTAAAGATCTCAAGGACCTGTAGCCAATTTTCTTTGAAATTAGAGAACATTCAAACCTTGAGATGTCAAAGGGAGTTGTGAGATATGATTCATTTCTTAGAATATTTCTAACTATAATGTGCTCCCTCATCCATTAGAGAGTGTTGTAATAGAATTCATTTTCTACTTTATACTATAGAACACTCATTTATTCCTTTCTTTTTTAAATAGTATTTTAACAATAATTTGAAAACTTTTGAGTCTCTTTTATAGGAGAATCTCACTTGTTCATTCCAAGAAAGGGATTGTGGCCAATTATTTCCATAACATTGAATCTTACAAATATTTCAGACATGTTTCTAGCAAATATTTGTGAATTGACAAGTTACTAAGAGATATTATTTGTCTCTAAGGAGTAATTGCTTAGCTCAAAATTATAATACGGTAAGGCAACTTCCTTTAATCTGTCCATGGTTTGCAATCCTTGCTAAATTCCTAGCCTCGATGTAAACTTTTTAGCAAAGGCCCTTTCTACTAGAGATATATAGGAGGTTGTATTTTCTCTCAATCCTAATAAGTCACCTAACCCTGATGACATGAATAGTTTTTTCAACCATAAATCTTGGCCTCTAATTTAAACTATAGTGATTGAAGTAGTTTAATAGTTCTTCAATTAAGATAAGATGTTGAAGGAGGTTAATAAAAATTTAATTTATCTTAATCCTATTATCTATTGTTCTTGTTCCTTGAAAGAATTCAAGCCTACATTTTGTTGTAACACGATATATAAAGTCATTTATAAGCTGAATGCAAATAGACTCAGATTTTGGCTTTCTAAATACATTGATTCCTTATTAAGAGCCTCAAATATTGGCTTCCTAAATACACTGATTCCTTATAAAGGGCCTTTATAATGGATAGAAAGACAGAGGACAACATCCTATTCACCTAAGAGCTTTTTAAAGGATACAATAGGAAGCATTATTCTAAGAATTATGCTCTTGAAATTGATCTATACAAGGAATTTAATTCAATAAATTGGAATTTATAATCAACACTTTGAAATATTTAAGAACTCTAACTATATTTGTTAGATGGATTAAGCAACGTATAACTTTAATATCCTACAATGTTTTAATGAATGGAGAAATAACAAAGCTTATAAAGAGAGGTAGAGGTATGAGGCAATGAGATCCTTTACATCCTTATCTCTTTATATTGATGAAGGAGATGCTTCTAAAGCTCAACAATTTAGCTATCAACAAAGAGAAGCTCTTTAAATTGCACCAAAAATACAAAAAGCTAAGGATATGCAACTTATTTTTTGGTAGATAGGGTATTACTCTTTTTAAAAGCTGATGCTAACTCCTTAAGTACTTTGGTAACTACAATGAACACATTCATATAACTTTCTATTTTGGCTATCAATAAGGAAAATAATATGTTACTTTTGCCTTTAAGTACATGATATCTTGTTAAATGGTTCGCCTCTTTGACATGGTTGAAAACATAACATCCTAATTAATTACTTAGGTATTCTAATTACCTTGAGAAGACCCTCATATTTTGACTATCTACCCCTCACAGAAAATATACAAAGGAGGATCTCAAGTTACTGCAATGGAAGTTTTTCCCAATAAAGTAAAATTCCCCTTATAAATTATGTTATAAATAATCTCCACGTGTATTATCAACATTATCAAAACAGTTGAGAGGTTAGTAAAAATATTTCTTTATGTAGGGGATCCTGCCAAGCAAGTAATGGACAAAGTAAAATGGAGCAATTTTTTTTCTTAGGATAAAGGAGGCTTGGGAATTACCCTATTGGAATCACAAACAAAGTGCTCGTGATTCAAAGGATACATAGTTTACCCAATGATAAACAAACTCTTTGGTTCAAATGGTTGTATAGTTTCTACTTAAGGAGTATTAATTTCTATACCATTCATCCTAAATATAATGCCTTTTAGAGTATAGTTTAAATTCTTAAGCCAAGGTAAATAATAAGGATAATGATCAAGAATAAGATTGGGAATGATGAAGAAACAAACTTTTGGTTTGATATTTGGCTCAATGTTAGATCGCTTAGAGGAGTGTATAAATTCAATGGACTTCATAATTTTATTCTAGGTTCTAATTTAGTCAAAGGTGTCCTAAGTTATGTAATAATATGCTTTGATCTTCTTCCTATAAGCCCCATCATAAATATGATATTAAGACCAAAACTCTATTTTAGATAAGAAGGACTTTATTTTATAAACCAAAAATCTAAATGACAAATTCACTAATGTTTGTTGCAAGCTAATATTGAAGATTCTAGCTCCTAAAGTCAAATGGCATAAACTAGTATTGTTTGCACAAGTTGATCCTACAAAAGTTTTACTCTTTGGCTCACAATCAAGGAGAGGTTGTCCACATCAAACATAATTAGAAGAATTATAAACATTCTAAGCACTTGTTCACTATGCAATCTTCAGAAAGAAATCATTAAGCACTTATTCTTTAAATACAAATAAGCTTCCTACATCTAGGAGTTCTTTAGCTAAATAACATGACATCTCCTCCCTTTAATCTATCTACAATTATTATTTAATCATGTTCGGACTGTAATCTTCGTAATGGGGATATTTTAGCTTATATAATTTCTTGAGAAGCATTGTGTTTGCCTTATAAAAAGAAAGAAATATGGAATTTTTCAAATGTAACCAAAAAATAAATCAATTTTATTATAAGAACAAATTAGTTTCAATAGAGAAAAACTGATAGCATAGAGGATTCAATTGAACTATAGTTCATATATAACTATTGTTTGGAATTTTCCTTGAGGAATAAGCTGAAATCTCAAGTTATAGCTTAAAGAATTACATAATTAAGTTGGAATAACTTTTATAACTCAAGGATAATACTTTTTGACCTTGGTTTTGATTATAAAAACCTAAAATATAATTGCAAATTAGGAATCCAAGTTATTTCCTTCAATTATATTAGTCCAAGGTGGAGTTATAGCTTTATTCTTTATTATAGATCCACATGATAGAGTTATTATGTCTATATCTCTTTGCAAAATTTTTCATGCTTTAATAGCTTTATATTTAGCTCTAATTATTCACATTTCAATGCAATCCTTTAATTTATAAAAAGAACTTTCCCACTTTGCATATTCCTTCACCCACAATTCTCATACATATTTATACCTAATACATCTTCTTTTAAAATCTTTTTGAGAGAAATGAAACCTGTCAATCTAAGTAACACATGTTTATTTTATATATCGTTTAACAAAAGGATGTAACATTTATAGTAGAATCCATTGGTGGATATTATTAATTCTTTTATAATGGATTTTATGAAGTTAGGAATTCAATAGAGAGGAAAGTTTCTATAGAATGGATGGGGATCGTTTAGAAGGATTTAGAGAAATTATGTAGATTTGGTTGATGTAGATGGAAGATTTCTTGTGTTTTTTTAAGCCTAGTCAATGAATTAAGTATTATTAACCATTTTGATGACTAGGTTGTTTTCTTAGTTGCCCTTAAATATGAAACATGTGTATATTTTGGTATAGAAGGTTTCCACTAATTGACGTAGATGACCATATTTCTCAATTCTTATACAGGAAATATAATAAACTATTTTGATGATGAGAAAGTATTTCGTTGCTACTAATTGATGTAGACGACCATAATTCTCAGTTTCTTATACAGGAAATAAAATCAACTATTTTGATGATGAAAAAGTATTTCCTTCTTCTCTATGATGCTCTCAATTTCTCCAACCTAAACCTCTATAACCTTCCCCAATCCTTCTCTAAAGTTCTATGATGTTTAGTCTCCATGATAATTTCATGCACTCTTATAAGCAAGATTCTAGCTAGTACCCTTATTTCTCTATGCTAATTTTGTTGGTTTTCGTACATGTTGCTCTAAGTTTCTTTTACTAGGGTACATTTACTAAAGGAGTTTAATAAGATGTTCATATGTTTTATTCTAAAGATTTCTCATATTTCCTTTTTAGGAGAGTTTAGGTTTATAAGTTACTGCAACTTTATTGTCGAGGTTATTTTGAAAATCCTTTCAAACATATTAAAGAAATCCATAAAACTCTTTGTCAATGAAACTCAGGCTACTTATATTAAGGGAAGAGATATTGGAGATAACAAACTTCTAGTGCAAGAGATATTCAAGAATATAAAATTAAGAACTCTCCTAAGTCATATGTAAAGGTTGTCATGGAAAGAGGCTTTGATTCTTTATATTGGAGCTTCATTATAGTTGTAATGTAGGCTTTTGGATTTCCAATAAAATTCCTAGGATGGATCTAATAATGCCTCAGTACCCTAGTCTATAACATATTGGTTAACAAGAAACCAACTCCTTTTATTAAAGGGGAAAAAGGGATCAAGTAAGGGGATCCCCTTTCCCTTATCTATTTGCTTTAGGGATGGAGGTTCTTTCTAGATTAATTAACCACTATCTTATCCTTGGACATTCTTTTGAATTTCATATTAAATGTAAGAGTTTAAAGATTCACAGTCTTACTTTTACAGATGACTTGCTTCTCTTTTTGGGGTTGGATGCTTCTTCACTTAATGCTCTAATTAATGACTTTGGGATATTTAGGAAGATATTAGGTCCAACTATGAATAAATCAAAAAAGCTATTTTTCATTTCAGCTTTTATTTCTTATTTATGAAATTGTTTCTCTTAAATTTATAGTCTGAAGGAGAAACAATTGCCTTTTACTTACTTCGGAAAGCTATTTCTTCATTTTTGCTTCTATTTCTTATTTATCAAATTGATTCTCTTCAATTTTTAGTTTAAAGGATACACAATTGCCTTTTACTTACTTGGGAAAACTATTTCTTTATTTCAACTTCTATTTCTTATTTATTAAATTGATTCTCTTTCAATTTCTAGTTTAAAGGATAAACAATTGCCTTTTACTTACGTGGGAATCCCTATCTCCCATAAAAGGCCTAAATTCAATTTTGTTTTTCATTTGATCACTAAGCTCAATAGAAGAATTTATCATTGGCATAGTAAGTCACTATCCTTTACAAGGAGACTTCAACTATTCAATGTAGTGTTCAATTCGTTACATATCCATTATTCTACTCACATTGCCCTCATTGCTTCACTAATCAAGACTATAAAGAAATGTCTTAGGAGTTTCCTATGGATAGGACCTTCCAATGGCTTATATATGGCTAAGATGGCTTTGAAAGAAGTTTGTCTTCTAAAGAGAGAAGGTGCTCTTAAGGTTACTTCTTTGAAACTCCTTAACAAAATATTATTAGGCAAATGTATTTGGAGGTTACTCATAGATAAGGAGTCCTTAAGAAATAGATTTGCTCACATTACCTAGGAAAATTGATTTTTGGTCTTGTCAAGCAAAAATTGACTCCTTTTGGTCAACACAAGATATTTTAAAGCTAAAGGATCTGGCCCATCCCTGGTTTAAAACTAGGCTGCATCATATCATTTTGAATATATTAATGAAATTAATGATAACATAAACATTAAGATATCATTTTGAATATATTAATAACAAACCAAATCATCTACAAAACTATTATTTTTAAATTGTAATGTGTAGTTAATGCACAGAGCTCATCCTTAAAAGAAATATTGATTAAAATTAAAATTTTATCAGTATAATGGATACTTATTTAACTTAAGAAAAGATAAGAAAGCTTAAGGAGAGGAACAGTCCTAACCATAAGATTGAGTTTTAGGATTAGTTATAAGATAGGGAAAGTATTAAGTACCCTATTTTATTTACATAAGCAATTATTGAGGTCTTAGACATTGTTTGGTCTTTTAGGAAATTTTGATAAGAAATAAAATTTTAGTGTGAATCTAAAAGGGTATAATATGAGGTTATTAAGCGCATACGAATTTCTAGTTTTACCTAAGAATTAAAAAGAAATTATAAGAGATACCTATATTATTATCATAAGGCTTAAAAAGAAGATTAGATTTTGAATAATTTGTAAAATAAAAACTCAAAATATTTCAAATAAAATAGGTTTGAGCTAAACAAAGAAGTTTGATTGGAATTAGAAATATGTTTTGACTAAAAAATTTGTTAATTAAAATATAAAGTTTTTATTTTAAATGAACAACTACCTCGCAATTTGTAAAATCTAAATGATTTGAAAAGTGATAGTCCTAAACTAAACGAGTCTAATTAAAAATTCTATTAATTTAAAATAACGAACCTAAACTAAACGAGCTAAGAAATTCAAATGATTTAAAGTGAAATGATCTGCATTGAATGATTCAAGTTGACTTTAAGTAAATTTAGAAAGACTTAAGAGAAAAAATAAGCCTCATACTAAATAAACTAATTAAAAGGGTATTGGGCCTAAAACTTCAATAATACCTTCTAATAAGAAATTAAGAGATGTGAATGTGCCTTTAGTTATTCTTGTGTTTAATCTTCAAAATAAGATTAAATAAATTAGACAATGTAGTTTTTTATTTAAGCTAAACTAAATAAACTTATGTACCTACAAATTAATTTAAAGATTATAAAGACTCTTCATTTGAACTTCTCATGTTATTAATTTACCCATACTTATTATTTTATTTTATTTATTGAAGATGACCCTTCATCTCTTTGTTTCTATCTATTTATTTCTCTAACTCTCTCTCATTAGGTTATACAATCCAAAAAAATTAATGAGCACAAAATATAAGAAATAGATTTTAATATTCATTTTAAGCTTTGGCCTATACTAATTATACATGCATTAAGGCCAAACTTTTTATACATCATTTGTTCTGAACTCTTGAGAACTAACGATCCAAATGGATTTTTATTTTATTAATTTATAATTATGTTATTACTAAAATACCTAATTCCAAATAATAAAAAAGGATTCTATCAATAACATGTCGTTAAAGATCTAAATATGTATTTAGGCAATTTTTTTAACTATGATGATAATTAAGATCAAAGTTGTAAGATTTAAACATATGCTCACTATAGAGAATCTTGTAGGATTCCCTCGCTAAGCGACTTTCCCAACAATAGTATAATCGTCATATAGTGATATGGTATATGATACTAAAACGATTGGCTTAATTCCAGTAGGAGCTTTTTATTTTATACCTTAGAGCCAATCAGTTGGTTATAATTTAGTGACAAAAGAATTTAAAAACATTATTTATCTTGTACATATTTAGATGTATATCATAAAGTTTGTGAGATAATTATACATTGCAAATGAAATTACAATGAGATTATAATTATAAAATTCATCTTACATTTATTTATTATTCCTAAATTATTCTTAGTTATTGGTCTATTAAGACTGGATATTCATATAATGTAAAAAAACTAGCACATGTTTTATTTTTCTTCATAAAAGAAATAATTGATCTTAGAGACTAAAGTATGGAGATACTTAAAAAAACTTGTGGGTATTTGTTAGAGAACAAGTTCAATGAATTGACCTCATATGAGAAAATCCATTTAGAACATTACTTGTATGTCTATGAAAATTTTTATTGTGATGATTGTATAAGTGATCATTTAACTTGAGGTCTCTAAAGTTATCTTTGGCAAGGATTGATATGTTTTGATATTATCCTATTCTAATCATCGGTGGTTCAATCGTTCGTTATTGGATGCAGTATGAACTACATAGAGGTAGTTGAGTGGTCAAGATATGATTCATCACCTTAAAGTAATGAGGAAGAATATTTCATTATTTTATATTAGTATTGATTTTGGGAAATCCTTGGCTAAGGTAGAATGATATTTTGTAAACAATTTACAAATGTTATTAATTGAATCAATAACTAATGGTGAATAACTAATATGATTGGACTTAAGATAGAATAGACATTAATTTTATATTCTATGTCTAATCAGAATATTGTATGATGAAAGAAATGAATTATATAAAAAAATACGCATGGAAAGGTTATTCAAAACTACTTTGACATTCCTAAATATTTATGATAGTCATGATGTGTTGCTAGACATCAATCTTGATCTATGAATATAAGTTGTTTAATTAAAGATTAAAGATAAATTAAAAGAGTTTAATTTATATATAATCCTAAATGTGATTTGGGGTTATAATTTGCATTGATTGTCAACATATTTGGGAACTTAATGAGTCAAATACAATGAACAACTTATATAGAGCAAAGATATCTTCATCAAATTAGATTTGATTTTAAAGTTTGAGAAACTTTACGATTAAATATAAGATATTTAATAAATAAGGATCAATATGAGATATTGAATCTTAATTGGACATAACTGATATTTAGTTATAATTATTTATAATTCTAATTAAAGTTTAATTAAAATTAGACTTTAAATTTCAATTAAATTACTAAAATATCTAAAATCTATTATAAATATGTTTAAATTCTAATGAAGCTAGTACTCTTTGTCTAACCATCTCTGTAATAGTTTCATAGTTCACTTAACTTGTTATGTAGAAACCGTTAAAGACCAAACACTTATGTAGCTACAATGGTTGAGATGGACTGATTTTCGAAAACAGTTTGAGGTATACAACAAAAAGGAGATCAAACATCGGAATAAAGTATGAATTAGATTAACGCCTAATTATGATTTATGTATTGATCATTTTATAGAATTTTAGTGATATTGACTTTTGGGAACTCACATGAAAAAGTTTAATAATTATTTCGCTGAGTATGGGATTAAATCTTGTTCCGATTTCCTAACAGATTTATTATGAAAGAGAATTATAAAAAATATCATTTAATTAAAAATATTATTTTTTTTGTTAAGGAATTTAAATAGGGTTCACGAGTCATAAACTATTAATAATTTCGTGTAAATATAAACTCCATTTTGCAATGATTGCATCAGAAAAAGCATCCCAAAAGGGGGCATGATACTATTACTTTTATTAATTCTATGGTTATTAATTAAAATGAAAAAAAGTTAGTTCTCTCTATACATCAATGTTATATGTAAAAATTTATTATTTGTAATTTTTAAAGTCAAACATAAATTTCTTATTTTAATTGGTACAAAAATAGACTAACTAATTTGCATGTAAAGTAATTCAATTTTCAACAATAAATAAATCTATAATATTAAAACAAGTAACATTCCACCCTGGTTGTGTTTGGTAAAGAGCTTATCAGCTCTTTTTTAGCTGGTTGACCAGCTAAAAAATATCCAAAAGTTTGTTTGGTAAATAGCTGATTGGGTTGGCTGATTCAACCCAATCAGCTATTTTTCAACCAGCTCCAAATAGGAGCGTTTCACAACAAGCTGATTTTAATTTCAGCTGAATCTCGAAAATGCCCAAATGCCCTAGCCTCGCTTCTCACTTCTCATTTCTCACTGCTCACCCAGCTGAATCTTCTCCTTTCGTTCCTTTCTTCTCCTTCTTTCGTTCGTTTCTTCTTGTTTTCTCACCGTTCACCCACAAGCTTTCGTTCCTTTCTTCTCCTTCTTTCGTTCCTTTCTTCTTTTTTTCTCACCGCTCACCCACACGCGATCGTTCCTCTTCTCCTTTCGTTCCTTTCTTCTCCTTCTTTCGTTCCTTTCTTCTTTTTTTCTCACCGCTCACCCACACGCGATCGTCTTCGTTACTTCTTTCGTTCACTCCCACGCATCAATGAAGGAGTGTCGACCAAATAGAGAGAAGGTTTGAAGTCGATTTCGGTGCCATTGAGGAGTTCAGTCCCAAAGTGCCATTGAGGAGTCGATTTCTGCTAATAGGTGGGTTCCTCTTGAAGCTTACCCCAACGTCATGAATCAGGTTGGTAACTCATCTATGGTTTTTTTCTTAACCTTTCTGTTTGTTTGTTGAGATTTAGGGTTTTCAGGTGTAGAATTGATTTTGTAATTCATAAACACTATTAATTTTTGTGTTGTTTTGTGTCTTCCTCTCTCAATATCTTCATCTTTTTCTCTCTAATTCTTCAATCTCCGTGTCATTTTGGCTTTCAATCTCCATCCCCAATCGGTATTATTCCCTCAAAAACCCTTATGCGCTTTCCTTCTTCATCTCTCTTGCCTTCTCTGATCTGATCTGATCTGCTTTGTGCTCTGTTTTCTTTTTCTTCCTCAAGATCTGTAGTCTGCCCTTTTGAATTTACGTAAATGTTTTATGGGTATTGATTTTCAAGTGTTAATTGCAGGGGCGAACTATACTAGATATTGGTTGTGGTTTTGGTAGTTTTGGAGCTCATTTGGTATCATTGAACCTAATGGCTGTTTGTATTGCTGCATATGAAGCAACGGGCAGTCAAGTTCAGCTTTCCCTTGAGAGGGGCCTTCCAACTCTGATTGGGAATTTCATTTCACGCCAACTTCCATATCCATCAATGTCTTTTGACATGGTTCATTGTGCTCAATGTGGTATTTTTTGGGATGAAAAAGGTATAACTACAGTTTTTCAATCTGCCAATTTTCCCCGATAGTTAACTGTGTCTATATTTTAAATGTAATGGGTCATTCTTTTATAATTCTTTGCTGCTTTATATGAAATCATTGGCTGGTGTATACTTAGATATTAGCAGCTAAACTTGGTCTGGACTGGATTTCCTTTAATAACCTGCTCCCTTGAGTTTAATATAAAGAATAAATCCAGTATCAATCCTCCATCAAATGCTTGATCAATTTATACATTGTGGTTTTTGGAAAGAATTTACAGTTTTGTGTTAAGTTTCAGTTATTTCCTGTTGTTAATAGGTGTATGCATGACATAATTAAAAACAGTGCTACTTGAAGCTTTCTGGATTACTGATTTAATGCCAAAACATTTGAGTGCCAATATCCCCCTACTGTTATTACATTGGAGTGTCAACTATTGCAGCCTTGTTTCTACTCGAACATTCTTTGCTGATATTAACTTACATTGTAGCATTCATTGCTTGGAATCATAATTTTATCACTAACAATGTTGTAATAAAACAGATGGGAAATTCCTTATTGAAGTGGATAGGCTTCTGAGGCCTGGAGGTTACTTTGTCTTAACCTCACCGGCAAGCAAGCCACATGGTGGTTCACTGAGGATGAAGAAGACAAGCATGCTAACTCCTATAGGAGAATTAACCAAGAGAATCTGCTGGAGTCTTTTGGCTCAGCAGGATGAAACATTTATCTGGCAGAAAACTTCATCTGTCCAGTGCTATAAATCTCGGTAAGGGATGCTATCATGTGTAATAGATGTCTTTTCTAGGTCAATCCATATGTAGGTGTTTGAGTTTGGGTTTGGCATATTTCCTATACTTCAGACTTTTACCTTTTTTTTTTTGCATAATCTACAATTTCTAATTATACCTACACTGTTGCTTTTGTTTGATACTGCAGCAAGCAGGATTTTGCACCACTTTGTGATTACAAGCATGATGTCACATCGTATTATAAACCTCTTATCTCGTGTATAAGTGGGACCACCAGCAAACGTTGGATTCCTATCCAGAACAGATCTTCTGCTTCCAGTTTTGGCTCAGCCGATCTTGAAGTTCATGGAAAGTATTATTTCGAATTGCATTTAAGTATTTTTTTTGACAACTTAACTTCCTTAGTTTTTACTATCCTCATGAGATATATAGTTTTCTTCAAGGATTCTAAAACTCTATATACTTGTCTTACTTGGTTCATTTATTTGTCCTTGCAGGAGTTGAACCTGACGATTTTTTGGAAGATTCTCAGATATGGCAATCAGCTTTGAAAAATTATTGGTCTTTGCTTACCCCTTTAATCTTTTCTGACCATCCTAAGAGGCCAGGTGATGAAGATCCATTACCTCCGTACAACATGATAAGGAATGTGATGGACATGAATGCTCATTATGGGGGTCTAAATGCTGCTTTTCTAGAAGATGAAAAGGCACTGTGGGTGATGAATGTTGTGCCTGTTAATTCTCCCAATACACTGCCTCTCATACTTGATCGGGGTTTTGCTGGTGTTCTTCATGACTGGTATCTGCTTATTTTCCCTCACAAAACAGCAGCATTCAATTCTCCTAGCCAAAACAGCTACTTCACATAAATCAGAATGGAAAATGTCAAAAAAAGAAAAGAAAAGAAAACATTGGTGATGGACCTTTTGTTCAGTACTTCCACGTTAAAATTGTACATATAAGTTCAACTTCGACAATATACCCTTGCTTAAATTTTTAGCAGAATATAGTAGTGAAAGCTCATCAGATCTGTGGCCTTTTGTTGTCCAACGTGTTATTAATATTATCAGTGAAGTTCAATGGTGGTATGTACTTAGGAGGATTATCACTTAGAGTTACTTAGTAAATCTGTACACTTGGACTTCTAGTCTTTCATATATGATATTGATTTTTATGGCATTGAGACATAAAAATCATTTTACATGTTGGTATTTAGCCTAAATTTCATGAAACTTTTCAAATTCATTTTACATGTTGGTGTGCAGGTGTGAGCCCTTTCCGACATATCCCAGAACGTATGACATGCTTCATGCAAATGGACTTCTGTCACATCTTAGTTTTGAAAAGTGCAGAATGGTGGATTTAATTGTAGAGATGGATCGAATTTTGCGGCCTGAGGTAATACATAACCAGTCCAGCCTATTTTTAAGAAATGCCAAGTGATGCTTATCTCATTCATTTCTGGACAACTTGAAGTAATGCCATTAAATGCATCATTATATTTTGATTGCAGGGATGGGTTATTCTTTCTGACAAACTGGGAATTATTGAGATGGCTCGAGCTCTTGCTACACAAGTACACTGGGAAGCAAGGGTGATTGACCTACAGAATGGCAGTGATCAGAGGTTGCTTGTTTGCCAAAAGCCATTTGTGAGAAAATGATTGATCCAGCATCATGAATTCTCACCAATCTGAACCTGTACATTCTGTTCTGGTAATTCCTTTATATCTCTCTGGAAATTGGCACTTTAATATAATCTTTAGGATTTGAACCTGGTACTACTGAACACCATAGTTTTTTAATATAAGTAAGGACAGTTGAACATGAACCCTATTTCAGTTAGAAGCATCTGGTCTTACTGTGATTACATGGTTACCAAAAAAATCTCCTAAACAGATCTAAGAACAATTAGTCATGAACTTAAATGTTTTCACTCTTTCGACTCCCACAATTCATGAGCTTTTCGTTAGCAACGAGCTTTTCATAATGAGCTAAGGTTTCTTCCAATGCTTTCGATGTTTCTTCTTATATCCTTTGAGAACTCTGAAAAGAATCATGGAATAGATAAAGTTGTAACTCAGCATATTTACTAACTTATTCTATGTCATTGCCAGATCAAATTTGTGGCAGCACCATCATCTGATAAAGTCCTGGAATCCTTCCAGGAGATAAGCAAAAGCAAAAAGCTGTAGATTAGAAAAGGGGCTTTCTACAAAAGTAGCTGCAACAGGATCCATTTTTTTCTTTTTTTCTTTTGTTTGTGAAGGTAGCAATTCATTCATCATTTTTTTTTTGGTGTTTTAGTATTCTTTTTCAGTGTTGAATGATTTCTTCATTTTCTCCACCTGGGACTCAACAAGTCTCTGTACTCAACAACTGCTACTTGTAAGGATCATTGACAGGCCACGAAGTGATAATCAAATTGGTTTTCGTTTTGTTCTATGCCCTCAAGTCTCAGAACTAGCTGTTTACTTCATCCTAATTTCTCTCTAGTTATAGAAAATCAATGTTTAATAATGGTACGTAAAATTAAATTAGTACTGTAAAAAGTTTAAAGTTTTAAAGTTTAATCGATATTAAATCATTATAAAATTGGTATATAATAATATGAATAAAATTAAAATTAGTATTAGATTATCATAAAATTGATATCTAATAAAAATTAAATAAATTAAAAATTTTGATTAAAGAAACAGATTATTTTGTTATGTTTAATTAAAAAAGAGATTGTCGGATGCATTAGATGATCATGGTCACAAGATATGTGTTGATACTTCCGATTGCAACCATTGCTTGGCTTGGGTGGTACTGTTCGTGACTAGACGTAACACATTGCGCCGCATCACCACCGCTCCATATACGTGTCATCTCAACAAAAGGGTGATGATGATGATGCACCAGAAAAACAATAAATGCTGGAGGTTAACTTACGTTGTCCACTTTCCATAAATTTTCCAACTTTTCGCATGTTACTATTTCTTGCTAAATACCCATCCCTGGATTGTTGAAAGTTTCAAGATACTGGATCGCAAATGTCTGCATAAGTGCCAACATCAGCAGGTAACCGTGTGAAGAGTAGTTAGTAGTGAAGAACACAGGAAAAAATGGTGTATGTTACTTACTGACTACGTTACTACTTCTTACTCAGAAAGAAAGGTACGTACTTTGTATGAAATATTAGTTCTTAATCCGTGATGCAATGCATATGTATATTAGTTCAGCTAACACTATACATTTGAACTACAAGTAATGATAATGATTGTATGCCCATCTTTAACATTGATCTTGTGTGCATTAACCTCTACTTTTGATTCATGATTACGATATTGGGTGTGGTTTCTTGGGTTCTTGAGACTTCAAGAAATTGTTTGCAAAATGGTTTTGGGTAGCCTTGGTTCTAAAGTTTGATAACCAATTTTGTGTTCAATTGACGGAATTGACATATAAGAAGTTACCATCTTTAATTTGGTGTGGAAAACCTTCTGGGTATGGGATTTGGGTGGCTATAGTTTCATTTTGTTCATTGTTAGTAGCTATTTTAGGTACTTATCAAGGAGAAGAACTTGATTTTTAGTATTATTAGTTTGTTTGATGGTGAAGAGTGCTGACATTGATCGTGAACTCTGTGTTTTCATTTTGAACTTCCATTGTTATAGGATTCCCATCAATTTTTTACCCAATAAAAGAGATTGAAATATGAAGTTTGGTAAAGCATTTAAGAGAGAAATGGTTCCTGAGTGGACGGAAGCTTATATGGATTACAGAGGTCTTAAAAGAATATTGCAAGAAGTTTTGCAGCATAAGAACGAAGAGCAAACCTCAACACCCTCGAGAGCTCGAATATCCTTGCACAGAGCTTTCAGTGGACTGAATCAACAGCCTAAACATGTTCACAGAAAGAGTGACATTGAAGACCAAGTGATAAACGTGAACATGTATCAGCAAGATGGTTCTAGGAAGCTTTACAACACCGAATTCCTGGGGCAGTCTGAAGATGGAGGAGATATTGAGGCAAAATTCTTTAAGAAACTCGATGAAGAACTCAACAAGGTTAACATCTTCTACGAGGACAAGGTGAAGGAGATGGTGAATGAAGCATCTTTGCTGAATAAACAAATGGATGCATTGGTTGCATTGCAGATCAAAGTGGAAGAACCTAATGTTGATGTCAACTCTTCAAGGATTAGCTCCACTGGTGTTGCTATGAGTCCGTTGAGGAAATGTGGTGAGACAAAATGTTAAAAGCATTTTCCGTTTTTGAAGTTGTTGACAAACTAAACGATCATTTATGGATAACTGTTATGTGTTATTTGGAAATCCAATAGAATATACTGAATGTTTGATGTTACATTTTACAGTATTTTCTATCAAACTTGTGCAGAAATGGAAAACGAGAATGGGATAGAAATGGGCAATACTTGGTTAACGGACGACTATACTAACTCTCAGAGTGGTAATGTAGTTTGCATGTCTTCTAATGACAATTGGCCCTCTTCAGCATCTTTGAGATTCAGATTCATCTTCTAAATTTTTAGAACACTTATGCTAATATGCAGGAAGTGAGTGTATAGAATTGAACATCGGGAAAGATGCAGGCAGTGATGTTGGGGAAGAGTCTGCTAGCAGTCCTGAAGCAGGTGAAGTAGGTACTACCACTGGCTTCCCACAAGAGGGTAATACGGAAAACAGCAGTGAAAATCCTTTGAAAATCCTAGACCATGTGAAAATTAATAATACAATGGATTCTCCATTATCCACCATAAAAAGGGTGTTCAAGGATTCAAAAGAAGAGGACCTGTGCTTCAAGAAAGAAGAACTTAAGAAAGTTGAGGAAAGGCTGCGGGTTGTTTTCATTGAGTTTTACCAGAAACTTCATCTGCTGAAGCACTACAGGTGATAAGTATGAACCTATCTATTCTCCTCCACATCGAAAATTCTTACTTTCATCATTATTTAAAAATTCACATGCTCATCATTTGCAAATGATTGAACCAGTTATATGAACCTAGCAGCATTTTCCAAAATCATGAAAAAGTACGACAAGGTAATACTTGGTTTATCTGATATAACAGCCATATTGCTAGAGTATAGTGAGCAAATGGCAAGAACTAAAAACCGTTCATGTACTTTATGTACTTATTCTACATCATCCAACCAGATTACTTCAAGAAGGGCAGCCAGATCCTACATGAAAATAGTGGATAACTCTTACCTTGGCAGCTCTGATGAGGTACAATGATGTAATTTTTCTTACCATGCCGAAGCAAGATGACCTCTTTTAGTGACCAATCATGCGTTGGTGCTCCTCTGAAGTTATTAACTCTAATCAACGGAAAAGGAATCACCATTCATTTGACTATGTTTTTGTTGATCGAATATGCTCTTTTACAGGTAACTCACCTCCTTGATAAGGTGGAAGGTACATTCATCAAACATTTCTCCAATGCAGATCGGAGAAAAGGGATGAAGTCATTGAGGCCAAAAGTTAAGAAAGAAAAGCACAGCATAACTTTCTCTTCAGGCAAGTAATAAAAGAAATAATGGCAAAAAGCTTGAAAATTTCAACATAAATTTATCCTACTCAAGTTTGTAAGCTATCAACTTCAGGATTTTGTTCCGGTTGCTCGATTGCACTACTGGTTGCTGTAATTTTGAGAATTCAAGCTCACAAGCTACTTGGTCAAGATGGCGGTCCCTCATATATGGTCAACATTTTCCCACTTTACAGGCAGGAGAAGCCATGAACGTTTAGAAACTTCTGTTATAAATTGGTTTCTTTGCTATTCTTCAATAGTCATTTGCTTTCTCTGACAATAATGTTGATCTCCTTGCAGCTTATTTGCATATATTGTACTTCATATGCTTATGTATGCTGCAGACACATACTTCTGGACCCGTTATCGGATCAATTATCCATTTATATTTGGTTTCAAGCAAGGAACTGAACTGGGTCATCAAGAAGTTTTTCTCTTAAGCAATGGTCTTGCAGTTCTTGCACTAGCCTGTTTCCTGGCAAATCTACATTTGGATATCCACTCGAGAGTTTCAAATTACAAAACAGTCAATGAACTGATTCCTTTGACCTTGGTTACTGTAAGAGTCTATATCTAACTCGGTCATTCAGTGAAATTCGTTACTTGTTATGCACATAACCTCTTGACCTACTTGAACATTTCTTGTCAATATACTGCATTTGTTTTTGCTACATGCCTCTCTGTTCCAGGTGGTTCTCGCCATACTTATTTGTCCATTTGACATCATATATCGTTCAAGTCGTTTCTTCTTTCTTCGATGTTTGGTTCGTTGCATATATGCACCACTGTACAAGGTAATGAATAAAAAGTTAGTTAAATACCGTTACAAGTAGACTATACACGGACAGCAAGTTGAGGTTATGTGCAGGTCAGACTTCCAGATTTTTTCCTGGCAGACAATCTTACTAGCCAGGTAGACACTGTAATCTGTTCATTGTCGCCAGGAGAATAGTTCAACAATTCTTGAAATTTGATTGTGATCTTTACTTCTTTTTAACTTTAGGTCCAGGCCATAAGATGTGTTGAGCTGTATATCTGCTACTATGGTTTAGGGGAGTACTCTACAAGGCAAAACAAATGTCATAGTCACAGTGCCTATAATGTTTTTTATTTTGTTGTTGCTGTTGTACCATTTTGGCTTCGCTTTCTACAGGTAACATCTTTTCTTCATTAACCTATTATTAAAGATGTAAGGGTTCATATAACATTTTTCCAAGTTTTATGGATGGATGCACTTTCCAGAATATGATTGTTTGACAGACTTTTGTGTCATCTCTTCAACTCCTTACATCATCTTGATTGATGAGTCAAGAACCAGTTCTGCTATCTAATCTGATGTTGCAATATGCTTATGTCACTCCTTCAGATTCAATTAAGCATTTTGCAATCCTGAACTTGTTAGTTACTGCTATAACTTGCCAGAATCGAAATCAGCTTTCTTCTTGAGCTTGAAAGATGATATTACATTCCCTTGTGATCTCAATTATTAGGATCAGGTAGTTCGGGGTTAGCAGTCAAGAGATATTTGATTAGCCACTAATACAAGTTTGTTATATGTCACCTTATAGTGTCTTCGGCGATTGTTGGAAGAAAGAGATGCGATTCACGGATACAATGCTTTAAAATACTTCTTAACGATAGTTGCAGTTCTGGTTAGAACAGCTTTTGAGCTAAAGAAGGGAATAACATGGATGGTGTTGGCATTGGTTAGTTCTGCTGTTGCAATAATAATGACTACATATTGGGATATAGTACAAGATTGGGGACTCCTGCAAAGGAACTCAAAGAATCCTTTTCTGAGAGACAAACTAATAATATCACACAAAAGTGTCTACTTCGCAGCTATGGTAACATATCTTCCAAGGAAAGTGGATTCATATAGTCCACATAGTCAAAACTGATCCTGCATTCTAATTGCAGGTTTTGGATGGTCTTCTGAGAATTGCTTGGCTTCAACTGGTACTAGAATTCAATCTGCAGTGTCTTCACAAAGTGGTAGTTTCAATGCTGATAGCTTGCCTAGAGATTGTTCGTCGCGGCATATGGAATTTCTTCAGGTACCATGCCAATCATGTCCTTGATTAGTACAGGAATCCAACTATTAAACAAGTCCATAAGCATCTGGATCATATGTTTCTTGGCCTACAATTGAGTAACCACTTAATTTCATTGTTGTTAATGATGTCTTGACATGAATATGCTGCTCTGACTACAGTTTATAATCGTTCAGGTTGGAGAATGAGCACTTGAACAACATTGGCAAGTATCGGGCATTCAAGTCCGTCCCCTTACCATTCAATTACTACGATCCCGACACCAATAAGGATGATTAAGCAGCTGATATTGCCACATTGTATTGATAAGCACACTTGGAGAGCAGTACAATGGAGAGTTGCATGCTGCGTTCGAGGGCAATTCATGCTTGCCTGACAGAACTGCCAAGCAGGAAATGTTATCATATACACAAAAAGCTTTAGGAACTACAAGGCTCAGCTAACCCAGTTTGATGGGTGTCTTTGAAATATTGCTTATTTTCCAGCAATCATTACCACATTTCCAAAGTTTTCAAGAACTTTCAGATCACAATTGTGTTTTTGTTTCAACTTTAGAGTTCATCAGTTGCCAATTAGTTTTAGCTCAAATAACATAACTCCTACCATCCACTGAAGGTGGCCTTAAGAGAAATGGCTTGGGCTTGGCTAATCATATGATAAAAAAGGTCAAGATAACACATTCATAGCATAAGGTTCCTGCTTTACGTTGATCTGAGGACGGGGATTGGGACAAACTCGTAATATCCATAGTCTTTCGTACAAAGAGATTGTTTATCTAACTTAAACATGTAATCTTTTGTCACAAAATTCACCCCCAGACATAAGTAAGAACAAAGAAAAAGATGATCTTTGACTTGAATTAGTCGACAATCAAACTTGATCTAAGTTTCAGATTGGTTGGGTTTATACTTTATATCATTAGAGCTTTTATTAGTAGAATTTTTTTTTGTAGATTTTTTAAAAAAGAACTTTTCTAAAAAAATCAGTTGACTGTTTGACTGTCATTTAAAAAAGAGTTTTTTTGAAATAGTTTCATACAATAGACTGTTTGACAACATAAAAATAAAAAGTACTTTTAATTTTAATTATATTTTATTTTGTAGTAAAAATTATTTATGCATATAAATATTATTTAAACTGTATTAAACAATATATATATTAATTATTATACAATTTTAAACTATACGAAACATAAATAAAAATATAACTAACCTAATCTTTTATATAGATTATAACATAAGTAAAACTAATATAAAAAATAAATATTAAAACATATAAAAAGTCGAACAATATTGTATAAATCTCAAAATAAATATTAAGTTGAGTAAACATGAAGATAGGTTTGTAAGTATTGTAAGAATTATGTGTAAAATATAAGGAC
>JANSVB020000044.1:9299524-9317268 GCA_025504935.2 Erythroxylum haughtii
TAGGTGTAGAAGCAATTTTGTAGTGCAGCATGTTGAATCTTTCTAAGAGACCAACTATATACTTTCTCGTGGAAATAAAGACTCCATCTTCAACCTGTTTCACTTCTATACTAAGAAAATGATGCAACATGCCCAAATTTGACATCTTAAACTTCTTCTTTATGATTAATTGAAATTCTTTTAAAAGAGATAAAGATGATCCCATATATATTATGTCATCAACATATAAACAAACATGAAGGAGATCTTTAACTTGCCTCTCAGTATAAAGAGTTGCTTCATTCTTTCTCCTTTCAAATCCATTATGAAGGAAGTGAGAATCGATCCTTTCATACCATGCTTAAGGGGCCTGTTTCAAGTCATATAATGCTTTTTTTCAATTTATACACATACATCTTTCCCATAATTGTAAATCCTTCTAGTATGAAACATACACCTCTTCCTTTAAGTCTTTATTTAAGAATGCAGATTTAACATCAAATTAGTAAATCGACCAATTTAACTAAGCAACTAGAGCTATAAGTGTTCTTACAGTTTCGAATTATGCGACTAGAAAGAAAGTGTCATCATAATTCATTCCTACTTGTTGTGAATATCCTTTTGCAACCGAAATGTGCCTTGAAAATTTGCACACTTCCATCAGCATGATACTTTGTTCGAAATACCCACTTTACTCCTATAGCCTTTTTTCCTTTAGGAAGTTTCATAAGATCCTATGTGTTGTTCTTTTGTATTACTGCTATCTCTTCCTTTTCTATGGCTTCTTCGAATGTGATTGGGTTAGCTACATACATAGCATTCGTTGTAGCATATATATCTACCAAGGATCTATACGTTTGTATGACTTCTTCCTTTGATGAACTTTGTGAATTTGCTGAGTCGTTACTAGAAGATGTTGAGTTATTGCTAGACATATTGTTTGTTGTATTTGAGGAGGCATTACTTGATGGTGATGATGTAACATCCTGTCACTGATGGGATGGGTACAGTTCATTGCATTCACGATTTGGCATGCACATGCATTACTAGTTATGTATAATTGGATAGTTGGGCAATTATTGCACTGGCATACGTACGTACATACATGTATGACAATTCCCGATTTGATTTGGATAAATTGGTAAATTGGAGATAATTAGGTCAATTGAGCTGTGAGAAATTAAATTGGAATAAGAATTGAGAGTTAGGAATTTGAATTATGGAATTGAGAAATGAAAAGGAAATTTGGTTTAAATTTTTAGTGATTTATATTTGATGCCGTGTGGATTGTAGTTGGTTGCTCAGTAGTGCACCTTTATCGTGGGTTACGTGTCGGAGCGACCTGCGAGCGTCCCGATGTGTACCCTACAGTAAGGGGGTGCTACAAATGTAAGTTGTCTTAATGATTTTTGACCAATTTCTTGTTGCAATACTATCTACAAGGTCATTTCAAAACTTCTCACAATTAGGCTTAAAGATATTTTGAACCAGTTCATACATGAATCTCAAAGAGCTTTAACACTTGGCAGATCTATTTCTAATAATATTCTTTTGGTTAAAGAATTGATGAGAGACTATAGCTCAGGAGGACACATCAAGAGATGTTTTATCAAAATTTATCTTTCTAAAGCTTTTGGTAGACTTCATTAGGACTTTATCCCTATAAGTTTGGAATGGTTTGGATTTCCTAACTTTTTTATCAAATGGATTTATGCCTACATATTAACACCATCATTTAATATCCTTATCAATGGAACTCCAACTAAGCAATTCAATGGTACTAATGGTATAATATGAGGACATCCTCTTTCTCCTTATCTTTTTTTCATTGCTATGGAAGTATTTAATAGAATTATTTGCTACAACATATCTAGAAGACCTGATTTCAAGTTTCATCATAAATGCAAGGAATTGTCTCTTTCCTATATTTGTTTTGCAGATGATCTAATTTTGTTTTGTGGAGCTTATTAGGAATCCATCTCCTTATTACACCAATCCCTTATGAGCTTCTCTACTTCTCTTCTTATTTAACCAATACTGAGAGACTATAATAGATCTTTAATCTGAACATCCAGGGTATACCTTTCACTTACTTGGGGGTTCCCATTTCAGCAAAAAAGCTAATATTAAGATTATTTGAAGATTCTGGAGAGAAACAAGAGAATTATCAATTGCTAGCATTGATAAAGCTTTGTATCAGGCTAATTGAGTGCAACTAATCATCTCTGTATTGAACAATCTCCATTCTCATTGGAGTTCTCATCTCCTACTCCCTAAAAGAATCACTAAGGAGATTGAAAATTGCATCAAAAATTTCCTTTGATCTGGCAAGATTGACAGTCCTAAAGGTGCTAAAATCAAGTGGGAGAAGTTTTGTTGGAAAAAGTAAGAAGGGGGGACTAGTCTCACAACAATTCATACTTTTCAATCCATGCAGGTACCCAAAAGAACTTGGAGATTGTTTAATGATAAAGAATCATTTTGTAGTAAATGGATTAACGAGTTCTATCTCAAGGAAACCATCCTATGTTAAATTTCTAAAAGGAACGAATTCTTCCGGTTCTCTATTCAGATCATAAGAAATAGGCTTATTCTCTATCCTTTCATCAAATTTCAAATAGGGAAAGGTGAAGGCATATGGTTTTGGTATGATAACTGAACTTCTTTAAGTCCTCTATGGCCTAAGGAGGATATTGGTCGATACTACTGGAAGAATTCCTCTTTGGATACCCCTTCTCTTCACTCAAGAGTCCCTTCTTAAGCCAGAGTCAGCAATGTAATAGCATAACTCTAGGCACTTTCAAGGTAGAGGTACTGACAGCTACAAAATTGTTTCCCTAGCTATATGCCTAACTCTTCTACTTCATATAAACAAGGTTGGTCTCTAAGCACTTATGGAGACTATTCAAACTCTTCTTGCATCTAAACACTCAAGCACCCCTAATCCTCTCATCCCTTGGTTTAATGTTAATTAGAAAGGGTCCTTAAAACCAAAAATTTCTTTATCTACTTGACTTAGGAGAAGATTGAAAACTAAAGACAAGATAGTGGAACTTATTGACAAGCTATATGTGAGCTTAAAATAACATGTCATCTTTACTTCAAGTGCAGCTACCTCCTCCATTTGGGCCAACATCCAACACATTCTTAACCTATACTGTCACGAATCATATTGGAACAAAATATTAGAATGGATTAATCATAAATTCGTGTCAATAAAGAAAGATAATCTATCCAAGTCTTAGTTTTAATTGTGCAGTTTATATCATTTGGAGAGAGAAATCGAAGATTGTTTTACAAGATCAACACAGAAAAACGTATCTCAATTAATAAGTTACATTGTTGAATAACGGAAACCCTGGAAACAATTGAGCTCTTTCTATAAAAGACAATGAAGTCTAACCTTTCTGGTTCTTTTCCTAGAAATATTTGTTAAAGCAACATATTCCATTTTACTTGATCCAACTTTGTACAGACCTTTTGTGGCCTTTTATGGCTTAAATGAATTCTTTTATCTTTCCAAATAAAGTTTTACGGAAATCAAGGTCAGTCCAAATGCAAAACGTTTTTAGTTTTATTTTAAAATGCAAAATCAAGATAACGTAAGTAAAAGACGGAGCTTTTAACAATTAAGTAGGAAGCCGAAATGTTTTGGCCACAGACAAAGCAATTCCAATAAGCAAACAATTATGGTACTATAATTCAAATGGTAAAACTAGAAAATTTTCCCTTCAATATATAATACAGTAATTCCTAAGGAAACAATCTGAACACTCCCCCCGCCCACTCCAACAACAAGCTGCAATCAACTAACTATCCAATATCTATCTAAAAAGAATTGCCGCGACCACAAGCTCATACCAGAATAAGACATCTGGATTCGTTCCCTTTTGGCTATCTCCTACTCTTGGACACACAATGCAATGCACCGTTAAAACAGCATTCCACCGATGAAGTAACATTTTTTCCATTATCGGATTGGGTGGTATTGCGCCGATATTCTCTTAGGAGGCAACTTACGCAAGATATAGAGGACCAGTGCTGATGGTAAAATCTCAACAAGCTGTCAAATTTTCAATTTCCAATGAAACAAAAGTGAGTCATCAATTTTGCAGAGATGGAACTTCATGTAAAAAGACGCCAATTACCATGTAGTAGATCAAGTTCAAAATTGGGTGATCCAAGACATCGAGAGATGCATCTGAATCAAATGCAGATAGAAGAACCTGCATGTTGGGATTTGAGTTAAAAAACATGTCATGAAAATCCAGAAGGATAAAACAAATCACAGTATCCATATCAGACGTGTTACCATTTCAACCACAATCTATGTGGAAGATTGTGTATGTCTATAGTGCACAGTATTTTATGCTCTAAAATAAGACGTCTTTTTGCATTGATATCATTGATTAACAACTCGTATTATAGAATGAGCGGAAATCGATATGACGGTATTTCATCATATATAGGAAAGTAAAGAACTAAGAACTTCCATATCTAATGTTGATAGAGAATTAAAAGACTCCACTGAAACTCAATCAGAGTTGCAACCATTTGAGACTCACCACAAAGCATCTAATGAGGAAGCATGTGAAACATATAGCTGTAACCGATCCAACCTGCAACAAGAATAAGCTATCAATATGACCTGAAAATTCGATATTCAAATTACAACCTTTGTGTGCTTGCTTTTGCCTCATGTCTATATGCCAGTTTGATTACTGCCAAGTGTGTGCTCTCTCTGATTTCTTGTTTACAAAGAGATATATGTTGTCATCTAAAAGAGAAACCGAAAATGAAAGGGAACAAGGTGTGGAAATAAGTAAACCTCACGAAGCTTCTTTCTTCTTCCTTTCGATTCAATTGGAAAGCGTCTTAGCATAAAAAATAACCTGAAATTATGAAAGCACACAATCAACCATGCAAAACTAAAGAACATAAATACCAGAAAGTACAGCAGCGATTACCAAATGAAATTTAGTTATCATAATGGTTATTAAGCAGAATACTCACCTCCCCCCATAAAGCAAGAAACCTAATGCTGCGATGATTGACACCACTGGAAGAAAAAGAGAAAATGATTAGATACATATACGTCCTCAAATAAAATATTGATTGTTGTATGTATAGAGCATTAGCAGGGATAAGAAGACAGGATTTAGTATTTAGAATGAAACATAAGATAGCATATGAACAATGAATTTAGAGCCTAACCTGCAATAAATATCTTTCCAATGAATTCCACAACACTGTTGTCATCTATCCAGAGGTACACCCAGATGCAAACCTGATATCAAACTCATTTTGGTAAGACATCTTACTTAAATATGATAATAACCCCAAAAAGATCCAATCAGCCTTAACTTCATTGGCCTACATGTTCTGTGCTAAGACTTAGTACAAACACCAAGTTTTCAACAATCACTAACACTTCACTAGATTGTGATAAAACATTCCAAATTCATATAGCCTAAACAAAATCTTGAAAATCATTCAGTTTTTTGTCCTTCCCATGTTAAAATAAAAATACTCAGCAAAGGTGATACTGATGACGAGGTAACAACATCAGGACATCAGCCTGTTAGAGACTTTTTGCACAAATTAAATATCTTCTTCCTCCAACTTCAAGAAGGCATGCAAAGTTCTAAAAGCTTTGGATGGTACACCATGAATACAAATTTAGGAAAATTCAAAAAAAACACTAAGATATTTGTAAAGACCACTGTTGGAGAAAAGATGGCAGAGGACTATGAGATTAAACACTGTTCTGCTGTATAAAAGAACTGCAGCAACACAAATACCTGTATGAAGTACATTGTGCCATTGACAGATATATAAACTATCCTGAGCTTATCAGTAGGCAAACTTCTTGCCTGATCATTCAAATGAGGTAAATGTCATAAATCATCTTGTCAATGAGATGGAAAAGTATTGGTTATGAAGGATACAATTCATCAACTACTTGCCTGATGATATATCTCTGCCCAGAATAGGACAAGTAGAGTGTAAGTGGAGAAAAACAGGAGCCCAGGGAGATCCAATAGTACCAAGGTTAATACCTGGTTCAACACACGTTAGAAGGTCCAACGCATTTATTGTAATACAAGTGCAAACGTAACATAACATTCAATTCAGTGCAAGAAAACAACTTAAAAGACAGATAAAAACTGGAATTTCTTTAGAGCAATTGTTTCCGAGTATTATGTCAGATTGAGCGTGAAACTCTTTAATAGAACAAGTTAAAAACTAACCTTAGGATGCAAACTAAATACTTGGCTATGAAATCCAAACACGATTGCACGGACTGTAAAATATAATCCAAAAGAGGAATATCAGGCCTATGTCAAAATTTACGAAGTCATAAATGGAATTTGGATTTCAAATTTCACCTCCATTAACAATGAAGTTCATGAGATGGAAAACCTTCTGCGTTGTCCAACCATACTCGGGCACTCTCAGTTCAATCCGGATCAATTGAATCTGCATGTCCACGAATACTACAAATCAGTAACTGCAAGCAGAGTAGAATTGGACCCGCAAAGCAAACTATTGAACCATTGGGCAGGGACAATTCAGGCATCAATCACCTAAAACTAGAAGACCCAGAAATAGGTCGACAAAGCCGATAGGAATGATGTTAAGAAAACATGGAAGAACAGGTTCTAGTTCTACGATCAAAATTGGTCATTCGATGCACATCACCAAGAACATTAGGCTCGCACACACACAAACACACCCCCATGAGGACAGTTACAGAGAGACAAATGACCAAAAGTACACTAGACAGTCCAAATAATCCACACCATTAACGACAAACACGCAAAAATAATGTCCATCCACAAAAACCCAGAAGCAGAAATTCAAGTTTTGAAAGCCAGAAAGAGATAGAAAGAGAGGGGGGAGAGAGAGAGAGAGACCAGAGCAACGGAGGAAACAAGAGCATAAGCAGCACAGAGTGTGAAAAAGATCCCATCTTGCCATTGAGTAGAGTCGTTGATCTCATCCCACCAATCACCAACCAACCTCTCTATAACCCCCATCCCTCTTCCTCCCACTCTTACCATTCCTCTCCCTATCTACTCCTTTTTCCCAAGAAAATGAAAGAGATAACAAAGAAAGTCAAAGTTTCCACTTCTAAACACTTCCCAAGAGCCACAACCCGGCAAAACCCGAAACAAACACCAGTTCGAGTAAACAAACCAGACAATTGATTGACGGGTTTCGCTAACTCTACCAGACACCAGTTCGAATAAACAAACCAGGCAACTGATTGACGGGTCTCGCTAACTCTACCAGACACCAGCTCGAATAAACAAACAAGACAACTGATTGACGGGTCTCGCTACCTCTACCAGACGGTCCAAATGGAGTAAAAGAGCACAGAGCACCGAGCACCTAAGCTTCTTTATCTGTCTCTCTTTCTCACTTGCTGAAGTAGATGGGTGTTAGTAAATCTCTTTTTTAAAATGAAATTACGAGTCGTTTTTATTTCATATATAATATAAAAAGTTTAATTTAATTCATTAATTTTTTAATAAAACTTTAAGATTTTAATTCAATTTCTTTAGTAATTTATTGATTTAATTAACATAAATTTGTTATTCTTATCATAAATAGAAAAAATTATGTTAATCATATTAAAATATTAGTAACGAAATTAATACTTTAAATTAAAATTTAAAAATTTTAAAAATTGTTTTAGACAATAAATTAAAATTTTTAAATACTTTAAAATTGTTTATCTCTAAAAATCAATGTCAGAAGTTGATCACATTTAGGGTATGATTAGGTTCGCGCAAAGTTTTTAATGTAATAAAATAGAATGAAATATCTATAATAAAATAGAATGTTAGTTGACGTAATATTTAAAAAATTGTTGTTTGTAAAAAACGGAAAGATTTGTAATATAACGTAGTGAAATGTTTATTATTTTATATTAAAAGTAACTTATTTTTATTATTTATGATAAATATAAAATTCTCTTCTTTCGTTCTAATTCATTTTATTATATTAATAACACTAATTCTATTTTACTATAAATTTTTACCTCAAACGATAAAATAATATTTTATTTTATTTTATTTCAATAAGGGCTTCCAATCAAATATAGCCGTACATAAGTGCTATCGTTCTGTTCTGGCTTCCTAAAAAATGGCGGATCTTCTATTCAATTTTGGATCCGTCGTCAAGCTTTTTTGTTTTCTCAAGTAACTCAAATTCATCGCAAATGGTTGGTTTGTTGGATGGATCTCCTAAGTCGCACCGCCTATCTTGTTTGCTCTGTGGGAAATCAATTTGTTTACCGGTGCTAAAGCCTAAAGTATTCAAACATCATTTGACTCCAAACTTTCATCGCCTCAATAAGTTTTAAGGCATTTGACATTCTCAATTGATTTCACTTATTGTACCAACACGCTTTATAACCTTTTTTTTTATTAACTTATACGTCAATTATAATTAATGATATTGTTAAAATTTTAATTTCAATGACTAATATTTAATATATCTAACGCAATGGAGAGGAAGTAAAAATGTAGGGAAGGACAAACAAACCGTCTAAATTGGGAATAGATCTTTTGTTCCTTATAACTCTGTTTTTTATAAATATCATTTAATGAATAGGTAGATTTTTATGAAATGAGAGTATGTTCCAAAATAATTGGAACATGCGAGATAGTCCGGTCGAAATTAAAAATGAAAATGGTTACCATATCAATTATCACGGTGATGTGAGAGTGAGATGCTGAGGGAGATTCCTTGCGTGGTGGGCCCAAGAGCACAGCCTGCGATAACAGAACAACATTTAATAATATAACTTGTTAGATGCTTTAACAATGTAACATTTAATGTCTTCACAGCTTTGACGTGGCAACTGGAACTGGCCGGTTTTGCCGGTTCCAATGTCGGCTTTGGCTCTTAAATTTTATCGCATGCTGCCCACGTCGTCTGATTCAATCTTTACTTCAATTTTCTGACCATGTCCAATTGTCCATAGGATTGTTGAATGCGTGTCAAAGTTCCATACACCGGACAATCGTTGATTCCTACATTTAATTAATAATTATAATTCGACCTTAAAATTATTCCTTTTAACGACAATGGCCTTGATGTAAATTAATAATTCTATGTTTTCTTTTTGCAATTTTACACAATTCATTTCATGGATTATAAATTCAGAACAAGTCAAAGATTTGATTGGAAGAACACCTAAATTTTTGTCATATTTGGAGGTTTGAAAAGTGTTGCCTGTACACATCTCGTATTAATAATAAGAAACAAAAACTCCAATTACTTTTGACCTTTATTGCAATGAGATCCTCAATCTTTATATTTAATTATTTTAAAAATTAATCAATTTAAATTTAACTTGCTAAAATAATTCATACCACATGCCACATTAAACAAATGACATATATTCTTAAAATTATATGAGCACCATTTTCATTTTTATTTATTTTTAGTAATTTTTAATAAATCAAATTTTAATTAATTTACTCTTAAACTTAAAGCTAAAATACGACTGGTCAAAAATAAAATTATGACAATCAATTGGAATGTTGTTGATTTTCGAGAGGATTAATTTAGACGCTAATGCTTTAATAATGATGAAATTTAAAGATTAATTACATTAAAATATTCTAAATGTACAAATTTTTAATAATTATATACGACATTTATCTAGCTTTGGAGGCTTTGGCTTTAATCAATAGTAAACTCTAACACTTCTATCATGTTTTAGCTATAAATAATTTTATCCCAATTCATAGTACAACCTATTTCAACTTATGGTAATAAAAGTAGACTGAAAAATCAAATTGAAATATTGAATATAATTTTAACAAAAACTTAAAACATATTCATTAATTTAACATAATTTGTATCAATTAATAAAAGAATTTCATTTTTAATACAACTTTTGTATTTAAAATAATCATAATTACTAAATCAAACTTAAATTTTTAATTTTTATTAACAAAGTAATAAATATCATATTGTTGTAGCCAATACCATGAATACGCACTATACCAGTCGTTAATAAACTAGCCGATACCCATCATTCCAACTGACATCGATTGATATTGGTAAGTATTGAAAATACTTGGTGGAGCCTATAGTTGACCAATTAGAATATAGAGAAGAAGATATTGATTGACTTTTATCTGAGTTGGTCAATGTTGAATTAACTACAAATGCACAACATAGTTATAGCTAGTACTGGCAAGTAGGAGTCGATCCCACGAGGACTATGAGTATTAGTAATTACCATTATCTTAATATCTAGTTTACAAAATTGGTTTTGATTTTAACTTAAAAGAAAATAAAAACTAAAGCAAGTAAAATAAATGGTAGCAAGATTGACTCGAAGAATTGAGGAAGCATCTAGCAAACTATCAATATCAGAAAATTAGTATCTAGGTTTCGAATCTCCCTAAAACCCTTAACAAATTGATCTTCTATTGTGTAATTATTTTATTGATTTATTGGACTATAGAAATTCGTATAGTATGCTAATAGCTGACCTTGAGTCTAATAGCAACTAATCTTAAGTTTTCATCTGAATTACTCAGGTTAAAGTTTATAGGATTGCTTTACCAATTTATGAATCTCTTTATTAGGTTTGACCATAATCCATAAAATTTAAGTCATCATATCTATAGGGTTATAATCAACTCCTTCCAGTTATAGTAGATCTATTCATAAACAGTATTTTTATCTCTTTATATGAAATCAGGTTATGATGTAATATTCCAATTCTATTAGAACATAAATAAAATACGTAATTAAATCACAATATATCAATCAAAACAATTTCATTAATAAAAGAATCAAAACATTGTTAAAGTATAAGCATAGGTTTCATCTAACCTAAACAGTAATAAGACATTCAGTTACACATGATTAGAAGCAAAATCAAACATAAACCGAAAGAAATTCGATAGAAAATAAAAAAGGGTCTTAATTCTAAATCTCTTTTTCAATTCTATAGAATTTTCTTACAAGGTAGAGGTTTGATCTTGGATTTCGATCTTTCGATGATTTCTCATGTTTTCCACTTCTCTATATCAAAATCACCCCTTGAGTCGCCTTTGAGAGTTTCAAAACACCTATGTTAGTCTCTTTCTTCAATTTTCCTAAAAAAAATGTCTTTTATATTAAATTCTAAGATTTTGGCCGATGCATGGTTGTGCATCAAACTGTGCATAACCAAAATCGTGAATCTACACGGCTTAGGAGAAGTGCACAAGATGATGCACGACTGTGCATGCCTTTCGTGCTTCGAATCTTCATTTAATGCCATGTTTTCTTCCAAATTCTTCTCCTTTAAGTTTGTGAAGGCAATTGTACCCTGTAAATGATAGATGCATAATCGACTATACTTTTACACCCATATTTGATGTACTTTCCTTAATATTTTATACAATTAGCATACATTTGGTACTTAATTCGTCTCAAGTCTGTATACAGATGATAATTGCCTTCTTGGACTTAAATTAAACGAATTCAAACAAAAACACAGCATAAAATGAAGATTCAACAATCTAAAGGGATACGTAGGTATGCATATAACCATGCACTTTCCCGTGGCTGTGCACTTTTGCGATATCCAACGAACTCTGACAATGCACGGTTTAATGCAGGATTGTGCAAGATATTGTGCATAACCTGAAAACCTAGAGTTCTATATAAAAGAGATATTTCAGAGGCAATTGAAGGAAGGAAGTGGTAGGCATCATTATGAAGAGTGCAAAGGCGATTCCAAAGGCGAATTGGAGCTTAAGGAGTAGGAGACACAAAGTTTTTATCAACAAATCCTTCAGAACACAAGATTGGACATCTACATCGTTAGAATGCTCGATAAAAAAACAACCAAGGAGATTTAGAATTATAATTTTGCTGATTTCAATTCAGTTTTTTGCATATATGTATTTGATTCTATGTTAGTCAATATGTAACTAATTTTTCTATTAGTAGTTAGGCTACATGAACCCTATTTGATGCCAAAACATGTGTTAATTATTTTGCGAATGCAATTGAGTTATTTGATTATTGAGATCCAATTATTTATTTTATTATTGTCTAGTAATCTAATTTATTATACCTAAATTTGATTTCATATGTATCGATTGAAAAATCTTATGTTTGAATAAATCTACAATAATTGGAAAGAGTTTACTGCAATCATAGAGATAGGATGACATAAATCTTCTAGATTAAGATCAAACCTAATAAAGGGACTCATAGTACAGTAACACAATCCTATAAAATTTAACCTGAGTAATTGGATTAGAAATCTTAGAATTAGTTGTTAGTAGACTCAAGGTCAGCTACTAGCATATCTTAGGAGTCTCCACGGTCCAATTAATCAACAACACAATTGTATGACAAAAAATCAATCGATTAAGGGTTGGGGGATTCAAAACCTAAATAATAATTATTTATATTGATAATTAATTCAAAGATTCAACAATTCTCTTCTTTAATCGTGTTGCGTATTTACTTTATTTTCTTAATTTTATTTTCTTTAATTCAAAAAACCAAGTTTAATTCTTAGGCTAGATAATATAATAACGATAACTACTAGTACTCACTATCCTTGTGAGATCGACCTGTACTTAATGGTACCAATTATAGTTACGTTGTGCACTTATGGTTTATTATAATTTTGATTATTACGAAATTGGTCAGTCAGTAAACAAACTTGGAATGAATTAAGTACCAGATATATGATAAAAGTATAATTTATCAAGCAAAAATACATTAAAAATGGGTTATAAATGCGATCAATTATACATATATCAAACATCCCCACACTTAAGCTTTTATTTGTCCTCAAGCAAACTATAATCAAAATTATAAATCTTATGCGTCAATCCCTCATCAATTTCAATCTATCCATTCATACTAGACATCATCATATCCCATTAAATCAATTTAACATACAGGTAGAATCAAAATTTTCTGAAATTAACCTTTCAGTGCAATATTAATAGCATCCACATCATAATCTCATTGAAGTCAAAAGCACTAATCTTTACACCCTTACTTAGATGTCACTCAATGCACTCAAGTGTTTAGGGTGAAAAATATCAAAACTCTCAACCAATGAATGGTAGAATTTTTACTATAAGCTTGCAATAAAATCATATCTTCACCACTTATATATATAATAGAAACAAAAATCCAAAGGTCTTTATATAGGTTTTAATTGGTCTTAGGTATGGTATGATGAGGATAATAAAAAGGAATAAATTAAAGGATATTTACTACACATATATTTCAAAACTTGTTTACAAATGCACATAAGTCCTTTCATTGCAACTCTATTAGTATAATAAACTTATTCATTTTTATATAATAACTCTTTTTTAATCAATCATTAAGTATTAAGTACAACAATTAAAGAAATAATTGACATTTCAAGAATTTCAAGTCTCAACAAGTAAATAATGTAACTAATCTTTAAGGTTCAAAACCATAAAAGGTCTTCAAGGAAAAACAAGATAAAGGTTAATATGTGGGTTTAATCAATGAAAAAAAGCTAAGACTCAACTTGGTTATTCCTAGGAGTAAATTTAAGGGTGTGGTGATTTTCAAAGAAATAGGCTTAAATAAGTTGTTGAATCTAAATGCCTTCATCATGTCAATGATTCTAATTTAACAAATATGGTCTCACTATGCTTAATGACAGCAAGTTCTAGAATTATTCAATTATGCATAATAACAAACAAAAAAGGAATAAAAGAGCTTAAATTTTGAAATTTTGCTCTTTGACTTAAAAACTCACAAAAAACATAGGTATTATGTGTGTAAATAATATGCACTTTTTATTCAATTTGAAAAAAATTCAATGAATACTAAAAATATAACTTATAAAAGTAAATTTATTCTAACTATCATCCTTTTACATACCAATTCAAATTAATATTAAACAATGAAATACAATATTAATGGATAAATTTTAACAAATTCAAGATATTATTTCATAAAATTTAATTATTAAGATTATAATAAGCTTAAAGAAATCATTAAAAATTCATTAAATCCTTTCTCCACACTTAAAGATATACATTGTCCTCAATGTACACAATATAAGCGTTTATAAATAAGTGAGAGGGTTAAGTTGGTACTTTCCTAATCAAGATGGTTTTTTTTAAATTTCTAATCCACCCAATAATATCTACATCCCTATGAAATATTAAGAAGAGAGATAAAAAGAAAATGAAAATAAAAATAAAAATAATACAAAATAATACAAGTGAAATTAAAATAGCATAAAATAAAATCTATAATAATTCATGAGTTTCCTCTCATACAGTGCTCGTTTAACATTGTTAGCTCAATGTAACCTATAAGTTTACCCTCATCCTTGATCTATAATAAGTGGCTTGCTTCCACTCATTTCTTGCATGGGAGTTTTGTAGCCTAAAAGTAAGCCACGTGTTGCAAGATAATAATAAGAAAATAATTTATTAAATTAGTAAAACCATTTAATTGAAGTAATACCCTTTTCAATAACAAATTATTAACAAAATAAGGGATAACAAAAGTCTCTGAATCGTCAGTTAATGTAAGCAGTTTGTCTTAGAGGAAGTGCAAACCCACCACACTTAAGGGGGCTACAAATGAAGCATTAGTAGTTTCCTTATTAGGTTCCTCAACCAGTTCTTCTTCAACCACCTTTTTTCACTCTTCTTCTTCTTTATCCTGGACAAAGGCACTACAACAAAAATATATAATTTGTGACGCTTTTTTAATAAAACTTCACAAATTGTTTTGCGACGTTTAAAATTAAATGTCACAAATTATTCAATTTTTTTGCAACGTTTTACTAAAATGCCGTGAAATTGTTTAACTATCAGCGACATTTTTTTTATTAAAACGACATAAAATAGATTTAGCGACGTTTTGTTGAATAAAACGTCGCTGAAACTTTAGCAACAAATTAATTAAAATGATACTTTTGGTTTCGTTTCCGACCGCATCCTCACTGCTACCTTTCTGTCTTTTTCTGTTCCTTCAACACTTTCAAACCTCCCTCTCAAATTCGCCCTGGGTCTTCTGCACTCGCGGTTCTTCAAATGCAGCAGCTACCGTGTGCGTCCCCCCTTCGAGCTGTGACGTCTCTTCTTCTGTCCAGCCTCCCCTAAATTAAAACCTAGCCTTTAAATATTTTTTTATCCCCCCCAAAACATCCTCTAGTCCACTGCCTTTTTTTTTTAGTCTCATGTCCTGCTGTTTTACTCTTTTTATTACTAATGGCTGATGTCTGCTAGCTATCGTTTGTAATTCCCATCTGCTGTGTTTTTGTTCTGTCTTTGTTGACGGTGTTTTAGTTTTCCGGGAGGTTTTTATCACTACGGTTGTTGAATTGCTTGCACGTAGTTCTTTGTCGTCATTTCCTCTATTATCACCATGTAAAGAGAAACGAATAAACTTTTGTTACCCTTATTCCTACCTAATGGAGGGTCCTTAGTTCTCTCTTCCTTTCTCTCTCTAGAAGCCGTTCTCAACTAAGCAACGAAACCCCCAATCGATCTTCTTATTTGTCTACAAAAATCCACCAGGTAAAGCCTCTCCTTCTTTCATGTTTTTTACTGCACAAGTCGCTTTGTTTGTGATGCTCCCTGGGTTACTAAGTGTACACGACGATTTGGTGGTTGCGCGTGTCTGGGTTACTTCTCTGCTTGGTTTCTGTGTAAGCTTTGGACAACAGAAGTGAGACGATAGCTGGAAATGTTAAAAACAGAAGTGAGAAACTTTAGCTTGTCTGTCGCTGCGGTGAATCCTTTCCAAAGCTGAGTTTAGCCGGGGTTTTTTCTTCTTCTTTTTTCACAGAGATTTTCATTACTGTTATTAAGTCATATTGATAACGTTTCCTTATCAAAACTCAATTTGTTATTGGGGTGACGTTTCCGTGTGGGCCTTATACTCACACGGGGTTTCCCTTTTTGTACTGCAATTACTTCTTCTTCAATGCTTGCTGCACATTGTTGATGTTCTCAAAACTACGTTTTCTTGCTCTCTCTTGTTGGAGCTCCCTTCGACTTCAACATGTTCGTTATTGATTCTTTAAATTGAAACGAGATGTGGGTCTCTCTTGTTCTGAGCGTTTATTTTAGCAGTTTTTTGTTTTTCCAGAAGGAATTTTGACTCTTTCTTTCTTTGGGACGGGATTTCACTTGGAAAGGCCTTTTAGTTCACAGGTAATGTACTTCAGTTTTAAAGGTTAATTTCGGGATGATTTTCGTTGATTTTGGTACTGAGCTTTGTTTCTCTTGAATTTTTATTTTATTTCCTGTGATCCAAAATTTTACATGAAAACTTGGTATTCTATTGAATTTTCTATCAACTGCTCTCAATCTTTCAGAATTTTGTAACGTTTAGGTTTTGTTGCTTCTCGCATGTCCCTGGAATTTGGAGGGATTTATGGTCCAATTAACACTACATTATTTATAGGAAGATTTTATCGTTTCTTGATGTCCTGGCCGAGCTTGTTTTACTTTGTGAGTCAGATATTTCATATTGGTGAACTTACTTTCTTGTCATAAGATCCAAGGCTTTCTGCATGCTTGATTTGTGTCATTGCAGCTTCGAGCATTTGGTTTTTTCTCACCACATGGGTTTAAATATTTCTGCATGCTTGATTTGGTGACAGCAAATTAAATATAAGCAGGTTAGAGAAGGGAATTCTGAGTGTTCTCTAAATCAATGTCTCCCTCACCACTGGGTGTTGTGGAAGAGGAGGGTCAGAGTAACGTTACATTGTTGGCTTCTTCAGCTTCTGCCGAAAGTGTGTGCCAGAATGGATTGGAACTAAAGGAGCGTAACTACATGGGTTTGTCTGATTCTTCTTCAGTGGACAGTTCTATAATCTCTGCTGTGTCCAAAGAGGGCAAGACTAGTCTGAATCTAAAAGCTACAGAATTGTGCCTTGGACTTCCAGGGTCTCAATCTCCTGAAAGGAATCAAGAACTTTGCCCTTTGAGCTCCGTAAAGCTTGATGAGAAGCCCTTCTTCCCTTTACGTCCCTCAACCGATAGCCACTGTGCTTCAATGCAGAAAAACGTTGTTGCTGGTAACAAGAGAGGATTCGCTGATGCTATGGATGGGTTTTCAGAGGTGAATACATCTGAATTTATTGAACAGAATAATAGCATTGCTGCTACTGAGTTTAATATGGAAACAACTCATGTGGTGCAGGGTAAATATCTTGCAAGCTCAGAGGTAGGTGCTATGTTGTCTCCCAGGCCATCCTCGAACTTAGGGCTGAAACAAGGTTCTGCTATGGACAACCTTGGAGCTCAACCAAATAAAGCAAAAGAGGTAGTAACCCCAAAAGCATTAGAGGAGAGGCCTCATGCTTCAAATAACACCAGGCCAAACTGTAACGGCTCATCAAACAACAACATTGCCCCAGCTACCAAGTAAGTGTACTGGGATTTTGATTGAACCTATGAGAAAATTGTTTTATCTTACCTCCTTCATATTTACTTATTTGGCAGGGCTCAGGTTGTGGGTTGGCCACCCGTCAGATCATTTAGGAAGAACTCACTCGCTACCTCTTCAAAGAACACTGAAGAAGTAGATGGAAAAGTCGGGGCTGGTGCTTTGTTCATCAAAGTCAGCATGGATGGTGCTCCTTATCTTCGGAAAGTGGACTTACGAAATTACTCTGCATATCCAGAGCTGTCTTCTGCCCTTGAGAAGATGTTCAGCTGTTTTACCATAGGTGAGCCTATTGACTTTATATTTCATCTGTAAAA
>JANSVB020000044.1:9352392-9363457 GCA_025504935.2 Erythroxylum haughtii
GGGCCCAGCTCTCTTTAGGGCCCAGTGTCCTACCCCGGCACATCAGGTTAGGAATCGACTCTGATTGGGCTGTTACAAATGGTATCAGAGTCGGTACTTGAATCATTGTGTCAGTTAGGCTAGGCCCTAGAGAGGGCTGGGCCTTAAGGGGGTGGAGAGTGTGAGATCTCACATCGGTTGGAGAGAGGAACGGAGTATGCCTTATAAGGGTATGGATACCTCTCCCTTCCAGACGCATTTTCCATGCCTTAATGCACCGGATCCCATCAGAACTCCGAAGTTAAATATGCTATGGTAAGAGTAGTACCAGGATGGGTGACCTTATAGGAAGTTCTCGAGAAAAGCAAAATTGTGAGGGCTTAGCTGGGCCAAGGCCCAAAGCTGACAATATCAGTGAGCGAGTGATCTGGGCTGACAGTGGTATCAGAGCTGATACACGAACCGTTGTGCCAGCTAGGCTGGGCCCTAAAGAGGACTGGGCCTTAAGGGGGCAGAGAGTGTGAGATCCCACACCGGTTGGAGAGGGGAACAAAGTACACCTTCTAAGGGTATGGATACCTCTCTCTTATAGACACGTTTTCTATGCCTTAACGCATCAGATCCCATCAGAACTCTGAAGTTAAATATGCTAGGGCAAGAGTAGTACTAGGATGGGTGACTTCCTAGGAAGTTCTCGAGAAAAGCAAAACTGTGAGGGGCTTGGAGCTTAAAACAGACAATATCTACAAGCGGGTGGTTTGGGTTGTTACAGAATAAGCTAGAAAATATTTATAAGGTAGTAGTAATGCCAAAATCTTCCAATCCCATATTTCACAAAATTTCTTTTCACGCCATTCAATTCTTATGTTCCCCTATACTTAAATTTACATATCACTTTAGCTTAAATGTTTAATAGCACCTAATGTTAGGTAAGGTTTTTAAAAAACATATTTAGGCTTGTAATATACATATATTCCAAAGAAAAAGGGCTTATGGCTCACAGTGGTTGATTAGGGATACTAGATCAGTTAAGTTAAAAGTTGTAAAAATTAGGATGGCCTTTTATCATTTACATGTATGCATATACCAATGTTATCCTAAAATGGTTCAAAACAAGTTTTAGTGGTATATTCATATAGAAGGACACCAAACATAAAAAATAGATTAAAATGGATGTATCTTTTACATCTCAAAAGTTCACAGGTTAATTCAAGTCATATCAACTTGACACCAAGCTCAACCACTTAGTTACCATAGTTTATATTGTTACTCTCACAATCAAGTGAGTGAATCCTTTGCCATGCACATAATTCAATATATTTAAAATGCAATTTGATGAAACCATTTAATAGACTAGCATAAAACAAAATCAAATAACTATTAGAGTAATTAGGATAAAAATAGAAGTGAAAGTTAAAGACATTATAAAACACTGAAAAGACAAAACACAACTAAACCCCCTACTTAAACCAAGCATTATCCATAATGTTATATACAAAGTACAAAAAGAGATCGAAGTTAAAGATTTTTTTTCCCGAATATGGGGAGAGCGAGGCAAAGTGAGCACTCATAAAGAAAGGAGATAAGGAGGCATAAACCCCTTTTCCACAAAGAAGGTCATTAAGTTATGTTACGTATAACTCAATTTATATTCGATTCTATTAAAGCATGATAGAATGCCAAGGGATAGAGGAGCAAAGGAAGAAGATGGGATGTCTATCGGATGTTGACTGTTAGATGGTCTTTCTTAATTATTGCCCTATACTTTTAAACAATCTAATAGGAAGATGGAACTACTAGATTAGGTGGCATTAAGCTAAAATTACCTTCAAGTTATTTTATGATTATACCATTATTCCTTAATAATTCAAATCTAGGAGTTCTATATTTTAAATGATATGTGTACCATATTGAAATTGAAATTATATAATTAACCAATAACCTATGTTTATTGAAATTTTCTTCTCTATACACCATAAAAAATAAAACTCTTTCTTAGTGATAGCTCATGCATTATCCTTCTACCTAAAAAATTATAAGCAAATAATCATTGCAAATATTTAAGTATATGTTTATTAAGGTAAGAAAATTTTAAAGCATTAGGGTTGTAGAAAGCATAATCGGTAGACCATTCATGCCACAAATCAACAGGTTTAAACTTGAAAGTACAATCATATTTTAAATTAATGAATGAATCTATTTTAGTATCAACTTTCTTGTAAAATTCATGAATTAATTCATTAAAATAGGAAATTTTAGACTCATATAATTTTTCTAATCCATTTAATCAACCAACATATCAAATTCCTCTTGAACTCTCCAGTCCTTTAGAGTACTTATAATGTTAAAGTTTTGTTCACATAATTATTCCTACTTATTCTTTTCTTACTTATTAACAAAAGTATTGAATCCTCTAATGTGCGGTTGGATATTTAAAATCTTTTCTCTTTACCCTTGGCATCTTCATCTTTTTTTTTCTTAAAGTCCAGACCTTGGATCAGAATTAGTCTTATTTTAGGTGTAAAACCTCAAAACTCTTTCTCTCTTTCTTTGATTCCTCCCCCATTTTTCATTTTGTTGATTAATCGATGATAAGCGTTATCTATTGGACCATATTCCTTCTCTCACCATATTCCATTTCTTCCACCTTAAAACTATAGCTAGGGGTTTGCTTTGAGTTCCTTATGTTGCATCGAGTTTCATTCCTTTTCTTACCTTTGCGTATCATGTAAAATCAAATATGGCTAAGGAAAGAGTGTAAGATATACCCTTTAGTAAAAAGAAAACCTAGTACTTAGGGCTTAGAATAAAAGGGAGGGCCATAATACAATAGTATAATATTTCCTTGTTTCAATTTTTCCAGGTGCAAGTCAATTGACAACATTATCTAAGTGAATCCTTCAAGTAAGAAAAGCTTTTCCTTCTCTTTATAGATTCTTTCAATTTCACAGGGGAAAGAACAAACTAAATTTAATCCTCTTTCCACTTTAGGGCTTCTTGAAAGAAAGGGGGCTCTTCCTTTTTGTTTTATTTGGGAGATTCCATGTTGATGTGTGTCAAATGCACTAAAAATAAAACCTAAATTTGCACATCAAAATTTATAGCAGCAGTGAGTAGGGATCTTATTTGCAGGGAATATATTTGTAGTTTTTCTAATGAAAAGAATTAGTGTTTAAGATATGGGGGATTTGGTTGGTTTTAAATAAAAAAATAAAGTAAATTAAACTAATGAAAGTAATTTAAATCAAATAGTAAAAAAAATGATAAAATTGATGAACTAGTTTGGAATTCAGTTTTTGGTTCAATTTCAGCCTACAAATAAATAAGCACACTTAATCATCTTGTTGATGTCATGCTTCTCTTAGAAACTATTAATCGTAGGTTAACAATAAGTTATGTTAACCCTAATTTTTCCTTAAGTCATGTTTAATCAAAATAAGCTCTTTGATTGAACCTAGCCATCAAACAACCTAGAATAACCTCTCTAGATTTAATAGGATAGTCGCATTACAAACTAGGAAAACAGATTAATCTATGCAACAACCAAACAAGCTTGAGTCATTTAACCTATGATATGTTATTCCAAATAATTCATCACCATTAGTTTATGACAAATGAATTGAAAACATAACTATTACATATTGTATTCCATATTTTGGAAATAGTTTCATACATAAATCATCTATTAAGAATGAGCACATTAATAATTCATACATGAATACCTAAAAAAATAGGCAAAGAATAGCATAAAAAATCTTTAAAGAGAGAAGATCAACCATACACAATGAAGAGATGCCAATATGTGCTTTTATTTCCCCTCTAACTGTAAGAATGAAATTAACCCTTCATAAATCTTAAAGAAGTCAGAGAACTACCACCCTTTGTGTTCCAAAAATGATTCATCCTTTCTTTGGCCACTCACACATCTATTTATATGAAAAACTAGGTTTATGGGGAGATGCATAGTTGGATGCACGACTGTGCATCAAACCATGCATCTTAAGAAAAATGTCTCCAAAGAATTATGGATAGCCGTGTACCAAACCGTGCATCCTAAGAATATTGCCACAATAGAAATTTATGCACGGTCGTGCATCTTGCAGATCATGCTAATTCTTCATTTTCTTGTCCCATCTTCACCTTAATCCTTCTCCTTCTTGTTCCACAAATACAAATGAGTTTGAACATCAAAAAGATGGCTCAAGGAATGTTCTTTTAATCCATTTTAGATTTTGTGCTTCCAATTTGTACCTAAAACCAAATATGAAGTAAAAATGATTATCTTAAGCATTTCATAATAATAATCACTAAGTGTTAATGAGTGAATGTATAAACAATAAAGCATGCATAATATGTTGTTTTTATATCAAAGATGTTTTTCAGGTCTTAGGACAAGGGGGTGAATTCAAGAACAAGATGGGGGACTTTTGACTGACTTTCAATTTACTGGCTAACTTCATCTTCTTCCCTTTTTAGATCAGGAGCATAAAGATAGGCCTCCTAGTTATTGTTCAAGTGGTGGTGAGTGAGTTGGAGAATAAGGTGCTATCGAGGAATGAAATATAACAGACACCAAAATATAGGCTTCAATAGCAACTTGCTTTAATGGAGAAGGGGTGGTGAGTGTGACTTTAGAGATGGTGGAGCTCATGGTGGCTCTTAGTAGGTCAATGGAATCGACCTCTTAACTCATAATATGAGTTTTACCATAGCTAGGTTATAGTGAGGAGCATAAGTGAAAGTACATGTATCTTAGGAGAGGGATGGATATTGGTGATAAAGAGGATTGAATATGGAAAGCATTGGGTGAGGAAGGGGTTGCCAATGTTCCATAGATTATAGATGGAGATGAAAGGTGACGCATTAGGTGATGTAGGGAGTGTGAGGGGAGACATAGTTGGTTACTGGTGTTGGGAGGTTTGATAGTAACACAAGGTTGGTGACCTAGGTAGCAAAAGAAGAACTAAACTAGTGTAAGGGAGTGTTAATGGTGACATAGATCGAAGGTGGACAAACAAGAAACCAAACTTGAAAACAACAAAAGAAAAAATAATTATTATATTATATTATATATGTATTAATTTGTAATTAAAATTATCTAACCCCAAAAGTAATGCGAACCTAGTTTAACAATATATGAGTGCCAAATAAACATCAAAGACCCCAAATTCTATAAAAATAGAAATTAAAAATAAATAATCATAAAATGGAGACGTGTAAAATAAATAAAATTAGACTAAAAGCATGATTTGCCTGCTAAGTAAATAAAATCAGACTAAAAGCATGATTTGCCTCCTAAGTAGTTTTTTAGTTTATTGTTCTTGACTCGAAATGATGCCTTTATTTATTGATTAGTATACAGGGGATATGCTAATTCTACCTCAACATTTACAAGTTGTAAACTTTCATAAAAAGGATTAAGTTTGTTGTAGTTGACTTTGAATACATTAGAAGTTATTAAACTTTAAATTTTAAATGCACAAAATGGAAATATATTAGAAATAAAAAAGGTATAATCTAATAAGATCACATCTTACTTGGAAACAATAAAAGTCTAGAATGATACAACAGAAAATTTTGACTAATAGAAAATTCTTTCTTGGAAATCATTTTTTCATAGATAGTCTTTTCTTTATCCTTATAAAATCTTAAGCTTTCATAGGCATTATTGTGAATTTATTTTAACTCTTGAATTTACAACTTTTGATATTTACCACTCTAAACCAAATTCAAATTACATTTTTTGATAGCCTAAGTTGTTCTAATTTCTAATTCATTAGGAAGATGATATGGCTCCTTGAATACTAACTTATATGGAGATATATATATTTGGTGTTTTGTAGGCTATTCTATACACCTATAGTGCATCATCCAAATACACAATCTAGTCCTTTTTTTATTAGATTGACCGCTTTCTCTATGATAAACTTAATTTCTCAGATCAAAACCTCAGCTTTTCCACTGGTTTATGAATGGTATGATGCAACAACTTTGTTTATAACACTATACTTTTTGATTAATACTTCCACATTTTGATTAAAAAATGTATCCGTTGGTCCATAGTTAAGGCTTTTAGAACACCAAATATGCTGAATATATTTGATTTTAATAAACCTAAAATGACTTTATAATCATATAAATATATCTAAAAGACGCAAAAGATGATCCTAGAAAATCAGTAACCATACGTCTTTTCAAACTAAAATTGGAGTTTAAGACATCTCTTTTCATTGCAAGGTATTAACTATTTTTTTGTTAAAAGAATATGTATCCTAAAATAAATAAGGCTAAAAGAAACCCCAATATAATATTTTTCTAGCCATTCTCTTGGCCAAGAAAGAAGCAACCACATGTGTATAAATGGAAGAAAGTATGTAGGGAATAAATTTTAGTTTCAGGTAAACACCTTTTTATTACCTAATCAATTCAATGTTTCCAAATATATGGGTCATCCCATATGTAATACTTCATATCAAATTTTAGCTAATCTCCTTGAAGCTTAGAAAAACTAGCAAGAAAACTATCAATAAATAAACAATTAACTATGTCTGCTTACTATGGGCGTTTTATTCTTTTAAAAAATAATTGTTGATTAGGAAATTCTTCTTACAAATTGGTTTTGTTTTCTATGTAAACTAGGAGATTCAAATAATTAGTAACTTTGTTTTTAGCTTCACTTTTATATTAGATCTCCATACCAAATTCACTTAATAAGAGTAACTACCTCATCAACCATGATTTTGCATATTTCTTTATCATCAACTAACTAGTGGCTACATGATTAGAATAAACAAGTACCTTAGTCCTCAATAGATAAGAACTTTTCAAAGGCTGACAGGGTAAGGAAGAGATTAACCATACCAAAATCACTCAATAAGAGTATCTACCTCATCAAACATGATTTTGCATATTTCTTTTTCATTAAATAACTAATGGCTTTATGATCAGAATAAACAAGTACCCTAGTGCTCAATAGATAATAACTTTTCCAACATTAACAGGGTAAGGAAGAGAATGAATAAAATCAATTTTAGCTTTATCTACCTGTAAATCTCTAACTAAAACAACAATTCCAAAAATAATACTTTATTTCATTATAAAATGGCATTTTTCAAAATTCAAGATACGGTTAGTTTCTATGCATCTGTGTAACATAAGTATTAGATTCTAACACAAGTATTAGATTATGTAAATGACTGTCAAATGAATCTCCATGAATGGTAAAATCATCATGAAATCTTTATGATATGTATGCAAAAGTTCCTAAAGGAAACCCAAAATTCATCTTTCTTAATCCTCTAAAGTTATTGCAATATGAAATTAACATGAAAAACAACAATAATAATAACAATAACAACACCCAATAGAAATCTTACTGATATGTAGGGTCTAGGAAAATTAACATGAAAAATAATCTAGAAAATAGTAATAAGCTTGGCTAGCTAACCTTTCTAACATTTGAATCAATAAATAGTAAAGGAAAATCATCATTTCGAGTTACATCAATCAAATTTTTGTAATCAATATAAACGTATCACCCATTTAAACTTGGGTGGGCACCAATTCATTATTTGGATTTCTTACAGCCATGATGCAAGTCTTTGTTGGATTAATTTGAACACGGCTTACCTACTTACTATCCAAAATAGGATAGATAACTCCAACTTAAAGAAGCTTTAAAATTTTCTTCTTCACCTCCTATCATAGGCAGATTTAGCCTCCTTTGCACTTTCCTAATTGGTTTTACTCCTTTCCTCATCATTTAATTTGATAAAAATAATCAAAAATAGTTTTCCTCGATCTTTAAGATATAAATATTTTAGATGGCCTAGGAGTTGCTTTAGTTCTAGAATTGGTGCCAGTAAGAATGATGACAAAAGTTTCTTATTAGGTAGTTCTAGATTAATATAAAGCCCTTAACTATCATAACTCCTCAAACTCATTTAATATTGCCATATGTTCCTGTGAATTAGAGCTAAAATTTAATTCATTAATATGTTCATATTCAGCTATTTCCAACTTATTTTTTTTCTTCCAACTCAAGCATATCTTAATAAATTGCATAAATAGGATAATCAACATCATGGTACTTCATTACATCATATATTAAATTGCACAAAGTCTTCACCAAATTCCATTGTTAATTTGCCATTGTGAATATCAATTTGTCTTTTCATTTTTAAAATTGGTCTACCTAACAAAATTGGAATAAATGAATTCGATTTTCCTATTCAAAACATAGAAATTACTGAGAAAAGTTAATTTATCATTAAATTGAATATATATATCTTTTATGAACCCTTTTGATAAGAATTTGATTGTCAACTAGTTGAAACCACTCTCGTCTTTTATAATGGTCTTAAATTAAGGTTTGAATAAACATCACATTAATTGAAACTCCTAAATCTAATATGACCTTTTCTGCTCTTATACTTTTAATAGTGTAAGAGATGTAAAACATAATTGGATCCTTACATTTTTTAGAAAATTTTTTTGAATAATTACTGAAAGATTCTCTCCTACCTTAATCTTCTCACATATTTTGAGCCATTACTTCCTTTTCACTATACACAATTCCTCGAAAAATTGATCAAGGATTGGAAATTATTTCTAAAAATAAAAATTAGAATATTCACCTTGCATTTTTAAAAGTTTTATATAAGTCTGAATTGTGCTCATATTTTTAGTTATCTACTAATGCTTTAGGAAAAGGAGGAACAAGTTTATATTTAAATAGAGGAGGATTTTACCTATTAATACCTCTTCCTTAGTAGTTTCAGCTACCCCTTCCTTTTCTTTTTATAATGTTAGAGGGGGTGTCTTAGTTGGTAGCTCCAACTCCTTTCTACTTCTCAATACTATTGTATAGGCATTGTCCTTTAGGTTTACCACCATTTGGGATGGTAACTTACTAGAATTTTATATCCATTTGACCCATTTGACTATATAAACTCTAAGTACTAGCTCTACTCTCTTGTTGAGATTTAACATTATTAATACCTAAAGCTTGAACTATGTCTTTAATAAATATACCTAAGTAAGATGTTTGAGAGGGTTATTACTATTGCCTAGGATGAAATTATTGCTTATATAGTTATAATTTAGCTACTAGTTAGTTAATTGATGTGTTCCTGTATTAAAGGTTATGATGGTCTTTCTAACTAGGGTTATGGGTATTTAAATATAAGATTGTTAAGGTTGTCCCAAAAAACCTCATGCTACATTTTCTTGTTCCAATGAATCTTTTTTAAGACTTTGACACATATCAGGTGGGTGTCTATCAATTAAACATATTCCACAAGCTTTTAAACTCCTATTTTTCCTATAACTAATTGATGAACAAGATAAGTTCGTTTATCTAATTATTTCTCAAAGGAATAAAAATTCACCTTATTTATATATTAAAATGAATAGTTTAAATTAGTCCTGAATTATTAAGAGTTAGAAAACAAGTTCACAGTCAAGTCCTATCTGTTTTAGATGTTTTGTTAACTAATGCCTAACTGCTAGTAGCATCGATCATATTTCTATCAATTAATAGAAGACCTTTGTAGAAATATTAAATAAGGAGCTAGTCACTTATTTAGTGGTGTGGGCAACTTGTATATAACTTCTCAAAATGCTTCCAATACTCATACAAAGACTCTACATTGTGTTACCAAATCTTGCAAGTCACTTATTTAATGTTGTTAGCTTTTGAGGCTTAAAAAAACTTTTATAAGAATAAAATTTTTATCTTGTTCCATATGGTGAAATTTCCTACAAGTATGTGGTAAAGCCAATCTACTGCATTATATTTTAAAGAAAATAAGAATGCTCTCATTTTTATTTTCTCCTCGATTACTTTACTTGGTTTCATACCTACACACACATCATGTGAAATTCCTTTAAGTGCTTGTGACATCTACAGATCCATGAAAAGTAGTTAGAAGATAGATTAGTCTAGATTTTAACTCAAAAATAGTGTTAGCATCTAAATTTGAAAAAGTAATGCAATGAGATTATTGGTTCAAATATGGAGCTATAAGCTCTCGTGAGTCTGATGAGTAGTCACGATTTCTACTGTTTCGCCAACTGCAATGCTTGAATTTTTATTTTTTCCTTAGTCTTATCATTATCTTTTTTATATGTAGATTAAAACATAGATGTTTGCACTTTGAAGATCATATAATGAACATAAAAACTATGAACTCCCTAGTAACTATGTTAAAATTTTATAGTGCTATCATCTATATCTGAGTTAAATCCTTAACTCTTGTAATAAAAAATGTAATATAAAAGAGTAAGGATCGTTTTTAGAAGGAATTTTAATCTATTAACCATTATGTAATAAATATGCTAACCAAATGGGAATTATCATAATATAAAATTTTGTAGTAAAATTAACAAGTTAAATTAAGAAAAGTGAATTATCAAAGAAACTAACCTCAATTTATGGTCACATCCATCATTAAACCTACAATTGATCATTAATGATAAAGAAAATCATTTTTTTATTCAAATATTTGTGCAATACTTTATACCTATCTTTCATTATGATTATCTAATTAAAATATGTACCTAGTTAATCCTTAATGTTTAATAATCCCATATATGATACAAAATTTAATTAAACTTTAATAGTATAAAAGATGAGTGAAGCAAGAAAACGTAACATCTATTGTTGTATCTAATCCAATTAAACATTCTTCATAGGAATTAGTGATTCCTCATATAACAAATTATGAACTTCTAATTGCAATAAGGAATAAAGGGATTGAACAATTACGTATTCAATATTTAATTTGTCAGTTGACTATTTTAATCAATAAATTCAAGTGCATCAAAAAATCTATAAAAAAACATAACACATAAACACAAAATAAAATTTTAATATATGAATAATTGAAACAATTTGTATTAAATCCCAAATATCTCACAATTTGTGAAGTTAAAAGGGCTTTAGTTTCATTTAACCAAAAAAAGAGGAATTGAAGCTCCTGAAATGTCCCTTTATGTCTTACGAATCTATCGCTTCAAGAATCAGATCGATCGGAGCTCTGTAGCTCAAGATATCCCCAAAATACTGAAGTCTGTTCTTCAGACT
>JANSVB020000044.1:9383542-9397274 GCA_025504935.2 Erythroxylum haughtii
AAGGCTGTAAAGCAATTGGGAACAAGTGGTTTCTCAAAATAAAGCAAAAAGCTTATGGTAGTATTGAAAGATACAAGGCACGCCTTGTAGCAAAAGGATATACACAATAAAAGGGAATTGATTACGAAGAAACTTTTTCATGTGTTGTGAAGTTTACTTCAATACTTCTTATTTTGGCTATAGTAGCCAATATGGATCTTAAATTACATAAAATGGATGTAAAAACTGCTTTTCTCAACAGACAATTAAAGGAAGAAATCTGTATAGAACAACCTGAAGGTTTCATCAAGGCAGGTCAAGAAAATAAGGTATGTCAATTATTAAAATCAATTTATAGCCTAAAGCAGTCTTCAAGACAATGGTACATTTGTTTTCATAATGTAATCATCTTGTATGATTTTCAAATGATCGATGAAGACCATTGTGTGTATGCTAAGAGATCCAAAGATAACTTCGCGATTTTATCTTTACACATTGATGATATATTGATTGTTTTTAATGACTGTATGTTCCTTGCACAAATCAAAGATTAGTTATCATCTGAATTTGAAATAAAAGACATGGGTGAAGCGGCATACATTCTTGAAGTCAAGATTTCAAGAGATCGTTTAAAGAGATTATTATCACTTTCACAAGTGATGTATATTCAAAGAATTCTTGAACGATTCCGCATGCAAGATTCCAAACCAATTGATAATCCTATTATTAAAAGTGAAGCCCTTAGTAAGAGAAATTGCTCGTCAACACTACAAGAACGAGAACAAATGAAGAATGTTCCTTATTCTAGTGTAGTTAGAAGTCTTATGTATGCAATTATGTATACAAGACCAGATATTTGTAACGTTGTTGGGATGGTGAGCAGATATCAATCAAATCCAGGTCAAGCACAATGGAAAGTAGTAAAGAGAATATTGAGGTATCTAAAGGAAACTGTGGGCTATGCATTATGTTATCAAGATAATGATCTACACATACAAGGGTATACAAATGCAGAATGGGGACGAGATTTAGATGAAAGAAAATATACCTCAAGATATGTATTCCTACTAAACCATGGAGCAATATAATGGAAAAGTAAGAAACAATATTATGTTGCATTATCCACAATGGAAGTTAAATTTATAGCATTCTCAACTGCAGTACAAGAGGCTATATGGCTTCATCAATTCTTAGTGAATTTAGAAGTCACTAAAAGCAAAATTAATTCAGTGACCATCAACTGTGATAGGCAAGCTCCAATCACTTATATTAAAGACCCCAAATTTCATTATAAGACAAAACACACAGATACCAAGTATAATTATGCAAAAGATATAGTTGCATGAGGAGAACTGAACATGAAACATATATCTATGCAAGATATGATAGCAGACCCAATGACAAAGCCAATTTCCCAAGATGTATACATTGGGAATGTAAAGTTACTAGGACTACGTAGATGTTGAAATGTACTGATAAACATTTCTCTGTGCATGTCATTATAATGTCATATTTTGGATATAATGTATGATGAAGATTATACATTGAGTATCATTCGATTCATGAATATATGTGTTTTTACATAAATATATTTTGGGATGAATCACAAGCATATGAGACAGATTATAGATTGACCCTCTCACATGGGAAATCACTTCTGGTGTTTATGCTCGCTAAAGATGAGCATGTTTAAAGTTTATTATCTAGGTGATAATTGAGAGCGAGAAACTTAAACCATAAATGTCGCAAGGAAATTGGTTCAAAGTGATTTATTAATCATTATATGTCTTACGTTGCCAGAAGTAAGTTTTGAATAAGTTTATGAGTAGATAAGTGAACTCAAGTTAAACATTGAGTATGTTTGAACTATCATCTATACGGTATTTCTTGAATAAAGATGTTCAAGTTAAACAAAGTGGGTAAATACCGTAGCACATGACTAGTACCATGTGTGCACAAATGACCACAAAAAAGGATTAATGTAAGTCACAAGATCTCATCTTACTTTGTGTGAGACCCTTGAGGTTAAGAAGAACCTCATCATATACCCTTATGACGCTTGTTTCATTCTTGAGAATTAAATTTAAGGTTTGTTACTTTAGGTTATTGCCAAAAGATCATGCAAGATGCGATCCTATGGAATAATTCTAGAAAAGTAAATTAAATTTAATTCAAAAGAGAATTGAGAATTGAGGAATGTCATTTAATTTAGATCATTGAGTTGCATGAAAAGTATTCATAAATGGCCATCGTCTCTTTGGTAGAGAACTTGAATACAATTATGACATCAGGAACTAAAGGAGATCAAAGAAAAGTGCAAATGCGAGATATGACCTAAAGTATAGCATACAATGTCTACTCAAGGACACATAAGTCTCAAGATCAATTTGTTAATCGAGATGTCAATACTCCTAACAGATATGTGACAATGTACTCTCGTCGTATGCTGGTCACACCGGTTATTGAACAAGTATGAGAATTGTAGAGTTTTATTTAAACCATCATGTGTGAGTGGGAGATGATGACTTATATACACCCATGATGGGTATAATCGTCATCATTCTTAAATAACTACTAAAGGTAGTTATATACAGAAATATTTGAAGGCAATGTTTGGGAAAAAATTGATATCTACGTATATTGGTTTAATGCAAGCTTTTTTTTTCTTCTATGAAGTTTACAGAAAACTGAGTAGGAGATCTCTGCAGTAGAAACTGAAAATAGAAAGTTCTTTAACCAGTGGAATTACAACAATCAACCAAGTATGTGTTTTTCATTTTCTATGCATATAAAATCAATCCTGTGTTTAACGTAATCTTTGTGGCTATGTTTTTGATCTGTTAATCTCTAACACTTGTCATACGGATTAAACAATATGGTTGCAATTCAAGACTACGATTTGAATAATATTGAAGAATACTACGTATTAAAAACAATGTCAATTTATGAAAAGAAAATGGATGAATTGTTCCTAAACAAAATGGAGGAGAACCCAAATCGCAAAACAGTGTAACTTGTATAATAAATTATGGCCATACCATTAGAGTGAGAAGAAAAGAAGTAACAAAACACAGTGATAGGATCCACAACCAATTTTATATACAGTAGCTCCAAAAGAATCACTCCTCAGCTATTTACATATGCATTCTTAATTAATCTTATGGATTATGTTTTTTTTTAATTGCAACAAAGAAGCAAAAAAGAGTAGAAGAAAATCAGTAAAATAGCTTCTAATATAAACTCATTGGCATGTGATTTTGAATAACTTAATATTGGAATAATGAACAAACATAGTGCTGTATAAACGAATGTTCCCATAATTGTAGACCTTGTAGACAGAACCCAAGATATAAAAAAATTCCAGACAAAAACCAACTGCGTGAGTGTGAGATAGAAAAGTGAGAAGTGCTAGAGTGTTTCTTTCTTTTTGTGTTGCCTTTGGTTCTTTCTAACCTCCAGTAGGCACCTATTTTGGGGTTTATAATTCCCCCTTCCACCATTCCTTCATGTCTCTACTTCTCTAATGCTCATCTTGTTCACCACATAAGAGGCTCCTAGGTTTGCCTCTTCCTCCAAGGGCAACTTTGTCCTTGCCAACAGTGATTAAAGCTACTGGCTCCATTGCTTATAGTGAAGGAGGAGGTAGTCTTACTAATGGCTAGCATCTTCATTGGTGAAGACACATAACACAAATAACCTAGAGTCATAAACAAAACAAAATCACAAATATCCAAGAAAAAATTGATCCTTTTTTTTTCTTTTTTTAGAAACTACGAAAAGGAAGGCATTAATTAAATTTTCTAGAAATAGAAAAACAAAAGGTTAAGTTTTTATTTAAAATCAAACAATTCTAATTTTCATAAAATAAGCAATAATCCTAATAATTTATTAGTCAATTTCTAGAAACAAAGAAAATAAGTTCATGCTACCTAGAATTAGTAAAAACGAAACTTCAAACAAGTATTTTCATAAGCAATAAAATATTGTTCTTTTAAATTGCTCTTTATGTGACACCATCATGTTTCTAATATACTGGTAGTGATTGTAAATTATGATTAGAATTCATAAGTAGATTTAGGTAAATTAACTCCCTTTTTATTTTTTTAATTATCTAATTAAATAATTTATAATTATATATTAAGATTGACATTTAGTAACCTATCGTGATCACACAAATATTAGGAATGTCAAAGTGGTTTGGCTCAACTTATTCATGCATGGTTTTGATGTTTAACTTAATCTTTTCATCATTCACTATTCCAATTTTTTTTATTAGTGTTTGCTCTTTTAAATTTAATGATGTTCAACAACAACAACTCCCAATATTAATCCGCTAACATGCCAGGTTAGAAGAAGTTCAATAATATGCAACCTTACCATTTACTATTAGAGAGGTTGTTTCAAAAAATTTAATCATATTCATTCTTGCTAATTAGTAATTAATTTATCATTAATATTTGAAGATAATTTTTTCAAATGTTAATTCACTAATCCAAGATGTTTTTCACTAAACAAGAATAATATAATATTATTCCTAGTTACTTAGAAGTAACAAATCTTGTATTAACTTTTTCAACTATCTTCACATGATTTATACTATATCCTAGTACTATCAATTGAGCTGCTTTAAATAAAATAATTCATCAGTAGTATAAAAAAGATACTAATTCCTCATGAGATACTTCGGTAATCTTAAGTATAAAGACTAAGTATACAATCATCATAACGAGGAAATCGATTGACATATAACTAGTATTTCATTTAGAATCCTCATAATTGATCAAGTAAGTGCACTTATTTTCTAATATATACTTACGTGTTTGCTTTAGTATCTCCATATTTTAACTTATGAGATCTTTTTTTCATAAAAGTATCATGTTTTAGTTTTAATGTTCCATCTATCTCCCATCTAGATGAAATTACAATTATGAACAATTTAAGAATAATATATAAATGCAAATTGGATATTGTAATTATTCTCAAATTTTATTTTTAATATTAAAACATTAAATATAATTAACATGAACATATAAAGATAAATTTTAATTTTAATTAATTATGTCACAAAATTTACAATTTGTGGGACATATACAACATATCTCTATCTTTTTTACAACATTTCTTTCAATTAGCAGCCATGAAGAGTACAATTCCATAATTGTTCATTCTGCGAGGATTTAAATCCAAAAGTAGTTCAACTCCTAATTTTTGGCCTCTTTGGTGAATGACTTATCAACCTTTTTTTGGTTGATTGAAAAGTTTTAATCATGTCAAATAATTAATAAATATGTTTAGTACGAACAAAATGAGCTAAAATTTACAAAGCTTCTCTCTACCAGCATTTTGGCCTTGAAGATTGTACTCTTGAAAAAGAATAGCGATAGACAATGGATATGCGGCTATTTCTATGATTGTTGGCTTCGTCAAGTGACGATGACTTCTCGTTGAGTTTTTTGGTTTATAGAACTCCGACTTACGATTGTAGAACAGATTATGTGGTGGCGTTGTTGCTGGTAGCCCGGCCAGTTGTTTGATGCCGGAGAAGAAGTTTTGGAGTAGTGCGGTGTTGATGGTTTAAATATGATGGCGGTGGCAAGAGGAAGCATCGAAGGGAGGAGGTTGATGCTACCATCGTGCAATCACCAACGACTGGAAGTTGGTCGGTCGTCAATGATATCATGAGATGGCAATAAGGGCATGGTTAATTCTCTGGCTTATGTGGTGTCGCTGTTGACAAAGATGTAGCGCGTCGCCAGGGAGAAGGTTATCTACTGTTATTTTTAATCAAGAATAGCATCATCTAAACAGAAATTTTAAAATTGTTTTAAAATTTAAATCAATTTCAAATTAGATTAATTATTTTTAATTTGATTAAGATTAATAATTATAATAATTTTTAGTTTAAAATTTAAAATAATTATTTTCTATAATTATAATGAATTATTCAATATCTTCTTAAGTAATTAAGAAAAGGGTCTCTTAATTAAAGTTTTTATTTTAATTTGATTGAAAAATAGTTTATTATTTTATTTAGAAAGTTGTAATTATATTTTATTTTAAAATTATTTCTTTATTAATTTGAATAATAAGTTTTCCCAAAGAAAAGATGCCTTTCTTGATTAAATTGTGAAAAATACTCAGTTATCAATTATAGAAAATAAACCTTCTTTAACATTCTACAAAATAGTTTTATAATTTATTAAGAAATTATTTTCTAATTAATTGAGAAAATAATATCTAACAAATAATGAAAATAATTTCTTAATTAAAATTTAAATATTTTACTAATTTTAGAGGTAATTTTCTTAAGAGAATATTCAAAGAAAAACTTTATAATTTTTTTCAAAGTCACGTATTTATAACTCATTTTACATATAAACATTTAATACTAAATAATTAAATAATTAATAATATTATTTACTAATCAAATCAACTGATATAATTTACTATAAGCTAATTAAATGTTAGATAAAATAACTTATAAGCTAATCCCATTTATTGATTGCCAAAAGAACTCCATTGTCGCGTTCTTTTTTCATTTTGGATCGAAGACTTTGTTTCCTTAAATATAAGTTTAAACACGCGAGAGAAACTAGAGTTAGGTGTAAATATATGCGTACAACCAGACAAAATTGGACAAATTAATATTGACGCCGAGGTACGGTGCTGTCATAACCAATATGATGTGCTTTCCAAGGTGGCATGAGCCCTTGCTGCATCTCGGCATTTGGCTACATTAACGAAACATAATTAAGATTAAGAGTCGTTGTTTTAATTATTTTTATAATTAATATTAATTTAAATATTTTTACAATAATTATATAATTTAGTATTCCTTCAACAGTTTCAAACTATTCGTACTCTTACAGGAATAAAAATTATATCACTTCATATATTTAAAGATGATAATAAATAAGATACAACTTATCTATTGAATTAACGATTTAGTTAAGATCTAATTAGTTTGAATTTGCCTTGATCAACAATTGAATTAAAATTAAAATGGTACCGTTTTAATTAAGTAATTTTTATTTATTAAATGCAATAATTTATTTTATTTCAACAAATTCGGATTTGATTAGTTATTGGATTGATTTTTTTAATTTCTTAGTTCAGTTGAAATTTAATTTAATTAATTTTAAAAGTTAAAATGATATGGAATTAGCATTTTAATTATTATTTTTACATATATTCAATTATCCACCCACTCCAATCAGAGCATACAGGTATACGATAATCATTTAACCTGTCAGTCAACAGAATTGAAAGAACAAAATTGCCACTCGTCCACATTTCCTCACCTCTCAATTATCAATCAGATATGTACAAGCATGATTATCTTTGACTCCTCACATTCCTCGAGGAAGTGCGAACTTTATTTTATTCTTGCAAGCTTACAAGTACAAAAGAGTTACCTCGTCAACACTTTGACGGCCAATATTCTGCTGATCCAAGCATATCCACAACTTTAATGATTTTGAAGCATCTATTTCAACGGCGCTCAATCACCTAATCATGGATAGAGATATTCCACCAACCATAGAGATGTTTCAAGATCAAAATATATGCTTTGACGGCTTCTCTTCTGCACCGCTGGGCCCTCGATCAATAGCGACGTAGGAGTAATCCGTTGCTGATGACGGCTGATAAGCACTTCCTGGGATGACGGTTGAACAATGTTTCACACGATTCTTTGCCTCTTAGAGTCGTTGAAACTAATCAGTTTGCGTCAACAATCGTTCGCTATTAAAAGTGAGATTGTAATGAACCTCGTTTGCAACATCACCAATACGAACAATATAGGACAATTGGAGAGCTTTCTGATTAGTGTCCAATAGAGCCACTAATAAAATGAATATTTAAAAAATATATATAAACAGAATGAAAGAAGGAGGAAGGTGTGGCATGGCAGTTGAAGCATTAGTTAATACCATCCTTCCGCAACGAAAGGAATGAAATTTGGCTTTATTAGTTAGGATAGATTCAACAGGAAGCAAAACAACTTTACCTCATTGTTCTTTTCTTTCTTGAATATCTTGTTTGCTTTTTATAATACCGTTACTGTGCACAATAATTAATTGTAAGCCACAAAGCTCAAATCCCAAGTACGTGTACCCATCAGCTCGACTACCCAGCAAACCTGTTAGATTGTAGTACTTCTTGTTGTACAACTACCATTCTCACTTCAGCACCTTCCGTTCTTTGTTCTCAATTATGGCTAACGAGAATCTTCTGCTCCACATTATCTGTAATATATTAGTACTTAAACATTTCATTGCCTCAGAAGTGGCTGCTATTGCCTAAGCTGCGGGTTACCAAGTCTGAAATCCGCACTTTTATTACTTCCAGCTCCATATTATGGCCGACTCTGAACACTCTTCTTCTGATGACACCTTGGTGGATTCTCGAGGTAACCTCGACTATTAGTTCATATATTCTGGCAAGAAATAAATAGCATAATTTCGTTGTAGAAATAGTCCTTACATAGTACTTTGTCTCCTCTTCATTACTGTGCCTCTGAGTACATGCTAGACTTTCAAGGTCTCTTCACTCATGACGGGCACCTGAAACCTTATCCAGCATTATATCGTCTCTGTTTTCGCTTTCTTATTGACCTTGGAAAAATTGTTTCAGAAGAAACAAGTCGAGAGTCGAAGGTTGAATTCTCCGAGGATGAAGAAAATCTCATTATTCGGATGTACAATCTTGTTGGGGAGAGGTAATTTTCCTCACTTCAATTATCTTAAGCTTAGAAATAATCCAATTTGAATGCATCTAATCTCTTGTTGCAACGTGCGAGCAGGTGGGCTTTAATCGCTGGTAGGATTCCTGGAAGAACAGCTGGGGAAATTGAGACGTACTGGAACTCTAGACACTCGACTAGTGAGTGAAACTACAAATTTAAAGCGAGGAATTAACTTACCTTGCACTAGGTTTAAGGTAGCAAAAATCATAGCTGGGCCCATGAACGCCATGTAAGACAGTTCAAAACAATTGTAAGGGTAGAAGGATTAATGGGTTCAGTTGATTCAGTAAGAACTTGCAAGGCTGTAACTGTACTTTCTTTCAATTACATGTCTAGGAAATTTTTCCTTATTTCTACTCAATTAATAACAGTCAAATTCCACAATTGAATATTATGTTCTTGTTTTTCTCTATTTTTAGCAACATTATGTACTGATAATGCGAAGATATGAGTTTCTGATAAGTGTTCTTTTCCATGTGAAGAGACTGTCAACCAACTACTTCCCTTCCGCAATACATGTGCTGATCAGCTAAGAATTATTGGTTCAATGTTCTTTTCCGTTATTACAGGAAGGATGCGTACATCCCTCGTGAAACTATGTACTTAATATGAAAGAAGACACATAGAGTGTTTTTACATATGGAGTGTTTTTCAAAGAGGAAACCCCTAACCTGTTTTGATGAAAGCATATGGAATATTTATCACGCAGTTGCCCTAAATTTGTTTTACAGGACTCGGGAAATCATGCATTCTTGCATGTTTTTTCACTTTTAATCAACTCACTTTGCAAAAATATCCAAATCCATCAAAACAGGATTTCTTTACCCATTGCAGCGCATAGTCAAGGCTCATATCTGTAAATGGAAAAGCTTGGTCAGCTAATTTCCTTTAACAAGCCAAATGAAATCTTGTCAACTTAAACTCAGTCGAGATCTCATATGATCTTGAAATCCAATAAAATCATTTCAAACTTATCCGTTAAATTTCGACAACAACCGCTCCAGCACTTCGAGAGGTAAGGCCCAATGGAACTTAAGCGCACACAACTGACAACTATACATCCGCCAATTGGCTCAAATGAACTCATAGTACCAACTAGTAAACGTTGACAATTCAACCGAAATACAGTAAAAAAAAAACCTTGTACTATGTTTCTCTGGCCCAAAACAGATCAATATAGAAGCATAATACTACAATATAAGAACATAAAAAAGCCTTTACAGTCAGTGAGCTTAGATTTCTACAGCATCGACTTCGGATTCGCAAGCCGAAAAGGAAAATCCGTCTACATGCTAAACACTCTTAATTAATCATGATGTCTAACATATCAATTATATTTCGGCTTGAGTTATACATTGCTTTGTTTTTAGAACTTGGTGTCAAGTACTTGCTTACCTCACGTAGCACAAACACCTGCTAAATACACAGATTGATTAAATAACTATCGTTCTATAAGATTTAAATTATCAATCAGACAAGGGACAAAAGCACCACCTCATTCATAAGTAATACCTTTTGAATATGCACAAGTGTGACTGTACTTAGCATGGAGTCCACTGACACCATGGAAATTCCAAGTAACAGGAAATCGGGAGATACAATCAACGTCGTCTTATCCATGAAAGACTAATAACATAAAATGTCGTTTCAGAAGCGAATACAAAGAGTTGGTCAGCCCTAGTTCAATGCAGACCTTATAGCTACGCTTCAGTGGTATTTCAAGGGAGAAACATAAAAGAACATTAGCTCACAGAAAACAATGGTAAAGATAAGTTTTTAAGCTCAGTCGCAAAGAATTTATACGGCAGTTAGACATCTACCATAACTCTGAACCATAACCCCTCTTGACTTGATCTCACTACCTACAAGTTCAGCTTCCCGTAATCTATGCTTTACATACAGGTACTGAATTCAATATTTCTTGACTAGAACGTAAACAAAATCCCCCTCTAGCCCATTAATTTCTTGAATAACAGAATATACTTGAACTAAGTTCCACAAAAGTTTTTATCGTTTAAAATTAGGATAATCAATCTTAAAATACTTGACTTTTAAAGATTTTTTCAATTCACTACTCAAGGTTTTAAAATTTCAATTAAATGACAAATTTTTTAAAATTTCAAAAATTCAATTCAAAATATTAGTTTTTATTGATTTGGCTAATAGATGGACATCTACGCAATATACATTATAAAAAATAACCTTTTAAAATTAAATTATTAAGGTTTTAAAAGATTGGTCGTTCAATTGAAAATTTTAAAAGTTTTGACACTTAATTAATTTTTTTAAAAAAAGTTTCACACTGTTGAATATATGATCTCTTTATAATTTTATTAACAAAATGGATATTTAAATAGGGTGATTTATCATCATGGTCAATGATCACAATCCTAACTAGTAAATTATGACTTCAACTATAAAGCTACCTACTTTGCAATCTTAAAAGTCTTCTGAGATCCAAAGTGTGAATGCCCACATAAAAACTACAAAATTTCACGAGGTAAATTAGGATTAAATCAAAATTGTCTTGGTCATAAACGAAAGTTTCAATCACTTATTGAGATGCCATTAAGGATACACAATTAATTTCCTTACCCTATTCTTAACACAACACCAAAGAATGTTTCAATCTCGTAATAACAAAAGAACAAACTTAGGGGTCTTTCCTGTCAACTCGCAAGCATAATTCTCTTATTTCAAGCAAACCCATTAAAAATTCCATCAGAGTCCATTAAGATACTAAATTGTACTAATGCCCAATTGCAAATAATGTAATGGGAACACTTTAATGGAAAGAAAAAAGAAGAAACTGTCTTTCTTAGAGAGTAGTTTATTCTCGTTGATCTTACGACCATCATTTTCTTAGGTGTTGCTGTCTCTTTCCTTCCACTTAGTTGGAACAATTACCTTTGTAAGATTCTTCTTGCCTGCAATAAAGCTCATTCATAAATCAGATGAGAAAATAACCAAGGTTTGTCCTAGGAACTTACACTTCTCACACCATCATTTCTGAAATCGATTTTTGTCTGCCGAAATTTGGATTTGTCCTTCCAAAGAGCACTATGAAATAAATAATAATAATAATAATAATTAGGGATGACAACTTTATGTAACTTGTGGTTCGAACTCGCTTCAAATCTTTATTAAACTTGATTTATATAGTCCAACCTCAAATTTAATTAGATCTCTGGTATGTTGGAATCCTACAGTGATCGAATCACGGACGCAACGAAAAACAAAAAATTTTAGTATTTCGAGCGGATCTCGATAATTGATTAAACTTGAATAAAAACAATATTCGATTTAGAAATCGTATCTTGTTCGCTTTCCGAAGAAAAACTTTGAATCTTTTTCTCTGAGTGATTAATCGTCAGCTGTCTAATTGTCTAGCCTCTGATGGTATCCACAGAGCAATTTCTAAACTGTTTTTGGAGGAAGAAGACAAAAAGTACTAAATTCTATAAAGCTTTTCCCTTTAAATAAAAAAAATCAAGACAGTCTTTGATTAAAATTAAAACTCTTTAATTATAATTAGAATCTAAATCTAAATCTAATCAATTTAATTTTAATAAAATCAAATATCTCATATTTGATTTCCAAAGTTTCTCAAACTTTATAATTAAGTCCAACTTAATTAAATTGATTTTTCTTTTACAAATTGTCTTTGATGTGTGACCCATTAGGTTCCTAATAAGTTGACAATGATTATAAATTATAATTATAATTCACAATTATAATTAGAATTATAATTCCCTTATCTCCACCACCACCTGTGGCGTCACCGGAGATGCCAATCAAAGGTGTTGTGCGACGCCCATCAGTGGCGTCACACACGATGGGTCGCTAACAGTCGCTATTCATAACCAACGACACCATCGTCGAGCAATGGTGATGGGTCGCTAGTCGATGGGTGATTAGCACCCATCAACTTTTCCAGAAAACATGGCAAACCCAAAAAAAATGCAAAACGCAAGCAGAATACACAAAAATCACAAAAGCCAAACATCGCAAATTAGGGTTAGGGAAAAATTAGGGATTTCATAACAATTTCAGAAACCCTAGACATTAAAAAAAATGCAAGATTTCCAGATGTTTAAAGAGCAATCCACAAAGTATAAACCCAGAAGCATACGTAAAAACCCAATGGCCAAAACCAGGGCAGATTCGTGAAACAATCGTAAGCATATGAAAACAATTTTCAGATCGCATGCATACTCAAATCAGATAAACCCAGAAATCACAAACATGCTTTTGTTGATTTTAAGGTTCAATATATAGAACATGTATAATCAGAAAACATTGGTGCGGTAGTCGAGGAAACAATTTCCAGAAGTAATAAACCATACACAAACAGACAGGAAACAATTTCCAGTCCAGCTTCGGGAAACAATTTCAAAATTTTAACAAAAATAGTCACCGAAGCTATTTGTCTTTTCCCGAAGCATTAAACATCAATCAACAATAATAATCAAGCCTCTAATCCAAGATTAACAATTAAAGGAGGCTTTGATATCACTGTTGGAATCCTACCGTGATCGAATCACGGACGCAGCGGAAAACAAAAGTTTTTAGGATTCCGAGTGGATCTCGATAATTGATTATACTTGAATAAAAATAATATTCGATTTAGAAATCGTATCTTATTCGCTTTTCGAAGAAAAACTTTGACTCTTTTTCTTTGAGTGATCAATCACCAGCTGTTTAATTGTCCAGTCTCTGATGGTATCCACAGAGCAATTTCCAAACTGCCTTTGAAGGAAGAAGACAAAAAGTGCTAGCTTCTATAAAGCTTTTTCCTTTACATAGAAAAATGAAGACAGTCTTTTATTAAAATTAAAACTCTTTAATTATAACTATAATCAAATTCTAATTCTAATTCTAATTAATTTAATTTGAATAAAATCAAATACCTCATATTTGATTCCTAAAGTTTCTCAAACTTTATAATTAAGTCCAACTTAATTAAATTGATTTTTCTTTTACAAATTGCTCTTTGATGTGTGACCC
>JANSVB020000044.1:9494368-9509880 GCA_025504935.2 Erythroxylum haughtii
GTGGGGTAGCCGAAAGGCAAAGATTGCTAGGGTTATGAGTTGCGTACCTTCGTTACGGCCAAGCTATACCTTATATAATGCATGTGCTAGGTTTACGAGTTCACGTCTGCATGGGACTCTCTCACATGCAGATGGGCTGAGGAGAGTGTGGATCGGGCTTAGGCTTGACATAGCCATTAGGTATGAGACTGACCATTGAAGATTGGACCGATCCGCCCACGGGTCGTTTTGACTGGGTTCGGGCCCTGCACGACCGACCCGACCAGACCTATATATTTTGGACCTTTAAAAAAGAACCTTGACATTTCCAAACTATTTATTTCTAGTTTTGAACTTAGCTAGAAAACCCTTAACTAAGTTAAGACTTCATCATATCTTTTCTTTTTATTACAAGGGAAAGAAGAAAAATACACTATCGCAATGTTTTGTAATATAACACGCTTTGCGCATATCGATGGACGAGCTCCATAACAACCATCGGAGGCTCATGTAGGATATGTAGACCTGGTCTTAATAAGACTGCTAGAACTGCCAGGCTGTTAAGATTATCATATCATTGTTAACACATCAATAATTTTATGATACCTTTTTTATTTGTTATTATTTATATGGACCTTCAACACCAACTTATACCACTTGTAATGCACTTAGTATTATGGATCATAAGTAAACAATGAAAAGAGATGAAATGTAATCTTTAACCTTATTAATGATTTCATCAGTTTATAATTAAAATTAGATACTTATGAAATGTTAGGATTCTTTTTTAAATACGATGGAAGAAAATTCATCTTAAAATTCTAAAAAAGATTCAACAATTTAAAATTTTCTCAATTAACTGTAATATTTTTTTTAAAGTTCAAAAACCCTATTTTAATTATCCATTAAACTTCATTTCACCCTAACATTTTAAATATTTTTTATGGATCCTCCTTGCTAGTTGGACGTCCCAACTGACAAAGGGCCTACAAGCAAAGCCACTCTTTGGTAGATGAAATAGTTTCGGAAATTAGGCGTCTGTAAATGTCTAATTTTTCAAACTTAGTTGTCACTTCTGTCCGCTTTAACGAGTGGACAATTGTCTAAAGTCTCCATTCAATGAAAATTAATTAAAAAATATTATTAACATTGTTTCATTTTTTATGTTTGTTGGTATATTTCATTTACATATATATCATATTACCAAACTAAAATCTAACAACATATCGACAAGTTATTATCATAGATGTAGGAATTTAATTATGTAAAGTGGAATATGTAAATATGAAACAACTGGTTAATCCTTTTTTATCTTTCTCATTGGCAGTAAGATTATGCTACGTAATAAAAGTATGAATCATTCTTTGCAAAAAGAATCATTATATTTTTGGAAAATAAATAAAATTGTGTTAACTCTAGCAAAAGCTAATTTAACATTACAATGAGTTTCATCTTACAACATGAGTAATGCACAAGTCTAGCCAAAAGAAATAACAAAAACTTAGATTACAAGTTCCATCTATTTTTCATTCCAATGGTGAGTGAGCTTTGCACATTTTTTGCTATCATAATAGTTTTAACCTAAATGAGGATATAATCAGCCAACTAGTGTTGTCTACTTTAACTCCTTTATAGAATATGTTATTTATCTCTTTCCAAAGAGAGTAAATTGTAGTGGTCAGGGCATTCCTGAGCAGCATTCCACTTTGCTTTTGATGCTTAACAAGCTTGATAAACCAGTCTAGAGTCACACTTCTTTCGTAAGTGTGACTAAATTTTGATAACATGTCCAAAATTCCACTTCACACTGATCTGGAGTACCTACACAGAAAATACAAATGATTTATGTCTTCCTCAGCTTCCTTGCATAAGACATAGGTGGGATTATAGGGTCCACACCATCTGTTTTTAGTTCTGATTTTGTTTTTTTTTAATCACAAGCCCATTAATTAGGAAGGCTTTAGGATTCAGGGATTGCTTCCAGAGGAGTTTATCCAAAAGACAACTTCAATAATGTTAATGAATAACTTGTGACAAGAATTAATTGTAAAGATCCCTTTGGAACTAGGAATCCAGATAATGTTGTCTTCTTTATTCCATTAAGAAAGCTAAGGTAAATATTCTGGAAGAAAGGAGAATCCTTTAAAGTTTTTGTACCAATCTCCATTCTGAATCAGTGATGATATTTGCGCATCTGAAGGAGTTCTGTTTCTTAAGTGGAGAATTTCATTCTAGATGAGAAGGCTAAATTTAGACTAATTTTTGTAACAAAACCATATGCTAGCACCATTTCCTAGCTTGTGTTTCCAGGGATAAATCATACTTCTCAAGTTCAGTAACTAAATGCAAGTCTAAGAAATTTCCATAGCGTTGCATATTTACCAAAAGTTCTAATATTTTAGGTGAAATTCATGTATCCATTTGATCAAAGGAGCTTTCTTATTTGTATATAGTCTCTAGATTCTTTTACTGTTAAGAACCTTTTGATAAATGGAATAGGAATGATTCCTTGACCTCTTTACTTTTTTGGAATGGTTAACTCACTCCATTTTACTTTTGCTCCTTTGAAATTCTCTACTTTCTCAGACCATAGAAAAGCTTTTACAATTCTATCAAGTTCCTTTATAAATCTCTTTGGCAGTACTATATGAGCTAAATAGTGATACACAAGCTATTGAGTATTGAGTTAATAAGGGTTAGTCTAGAAGCAAATGAAAGGAACCTATCTTGCTATACATTTATCCTAAATTTGTACCTTTCAATGAGTGGTATACGGTATGAAAATTTTAGCTTAGTTGAGCTGATTGGGATTCTATAGTATTTGAAGGGAGGGGAAAGCAAATTTACTCCTGCATATTTTAGCTTGATTTCTCATATTTTTTGAGATTAACAGGTTGCCCTTTTCAATATTTACTTTTAATCTAGAATAGTATAAGAAAAGCTTAAGTGTGTTCAACAAAATGTTAGTGGATTGGATGTCTACACTGCTCAAGAGTATGAGATCATCAGTATAAATCAAGTGAGTTAGCCTGAGTTCCCTATAATTATAATGAAATCAAAATCTTCCATTGCAGATTGAGAGTTTATCGAGTAGTTTATATATACTTTCCATTACTAAAGCGAAAAGATAAAGGGAAAAGGGATCTGCTTGTCTAATTCCCTTAGCATTTTTGAAAGATTATATAGGAATACCATTCACTAGAACACTAAGTTAAGAAGTTTAAATGCATACCATGATCTACTTTACGAATGTTCTGGAAAATAAGTGCTTTTAAGCAAGTTTGAATGAAACTCCATCTAACTGTGTCAAAGAAATCTATTTTTAGTAAGCAACTTTTAATGGCTCTACAATTATAATATTCTTTAGCAACTCCTATAAAGGGACTATATTCTCCTATAATTCTACCAGCAATAAAGGCATCCTGAATTGGATTTATGACTTCATTGAAAGCAACCTTCAATCTGTTAGCAAAGAACTTTGCAGTGACTTTTCAAGCAGTGTTGCAATAGAGCATTTGTCTAAACTTTGTTATGGAGGAAGGGTAATGCTTCTTTGGGATGAGAAAAATAAAGGTATGGATTATTTTTGTAAACATATTGAAGGCTGTAAAAAATCCAACATAACTTCTATAAAGAGATTACATGTAATTTCCTAGGTTTATTGGAAAAACCAAGCTGAAAAACCATCAAGTCCAGGGGCTTTTAAAGGATGCTAGCTGAATAAAACATCTCTAATTTCCTGAGTTGTGAATGGGGTTACTATGAAGTCTTTATGATTATGATTTAAGAAGAAATTAAAGGATCTTTTTATATTGAAGCTGGATTAAGTTGTTTCATCTAATTTCATAAGGTTTATATAGAAATTCCTAGCAAGATTTTACAAGACTGTTTGATCAAAATGAGTGCTCCGTATAGAATCTTATAATTATTGGATTTTGTTCTTATTCCTTTTGGATATTAGAGAGCAGTGAAAGAATTTTGAATTAGAATCCCCTTCCCTTAGCCAATTGATTCCTGCTTTCTACCTTAAAAAGGAATACAGAGTCAATGCTTCTTGATGTTTGTTAAGCCTTTGGATTTTAGCTAACCTCAAAATAGTGTTGTAAGGAGATTTATAGTGAGCTTTATATGCCTATTTTAGGTTATGTTTAGTTTTAGAGAGCCTTTTAGTATTTTCCTTAACAAAGATCTTAAGAAGGACCTTCATAAGCTTGAGCTTTTGCATGAGCTAATAGGATTTGCAACCATACGCTATCTGATTTAAAAAATTTTGGATTATTTCCATAAATCCCTCCTTTTATGTGAGTCCATTAAAGAATCAAAATGGAGCTTCAAACTTCTTAAAATCAATGATATTTTGTATATGGATGTAAGAGTGGTTAGAGAACACATTTCATCAAAATAGGCATATGAGTGAGGGAATTTACTTGGGTAACCAGGGCTCTATTGAACTTTTTCCTAATAAGCATGTTCCTTTGATATTTATTATACCAAATGAGAAGTTTGTCTGTGAATTTGAGATAAATAAGATTCACCTTTTGAAATAGATTAGTTAACTTTCTACCTATTCCCATCTTGTATTTTCTACCTCCATTAAGCTCCTAAGATGATAATGTACAATTGAAATCTCTAGTTATTAGCTAAGTATCAAGGGTTCTAGCTAGGCTAGTTTGAAGATCCACCCATAATTTTTCCCTTTAAAAAGTAAAATTGGAAACATATATTAGAGTAAGGTTAAATTATGGAATCATACCTCCCGTTTGACATTTCAAAACCATTCAAATTTAAATATGAAATGATAGAATCCTTAATAGGGTTAATTCTTCTTCAGTTAAGTGTCACATCAATGTTTACATGGCACCTTTTTATTTTATTATTTATTATTTATTTGTGACCCACATTGCCATGTGGATTTCCACTCATTTAAATTAAACTTCAATTATAAATTATTTAATTAACATTAATTTCATATTAATCGTATTTAGCCCTAAAAAGTATTTAGAAACCCTAATTAACTATAATTATTTCTAATTTATAATTAACCTTAAATAACGTTAATTAAACCTAGATAACCTTAATTTTATATTTAACCTAATTTAACCTAGTTAACCATAATTTATAAATAACTCTAACTAAATTTATTCTAAAAGTCCTAATATGACAAATAACCAATCTAAAATCCATTTCTCATTGTCTAATCCCTAATCCACCCGGTGATTAATGCCTTAGGTTATAATAGCTATGTCCTTGATAGGACAAGCTTTGTTCATTCTACCTAGAAACAACAATACCAAGGTTAAAAACCACTTCCTAGTCTTAAAAGGTTTTTAATTATCCGTAACCTGCATTTATTAGCAAAATATTGTTTCGTGCTTTATAAGATTGAATCATATTTGTAGGATAGGCTATATAAAGCATGATGACATTAGCATTTATACCAACTATCATTATCTCTTAAAGAGATGTAGTTACTTCTCATATGATCTTTTGTTTGTAAGTAAACCACAAGTTGAGGCATCAAAATATATATCTTATGAGAAAAATTTTTGGTCCAGAGATTCATTTCACAAAATAGGAATCTCAAGGCAGTTAGCTTGAATGCCCCTAACAACCTCGTTCCTGATTTCTTGGTCATTCAATCGATCTCCCCAAGTCACCTATAGGTTGGAGCTATAAAGCCATTCCATTCTCAAAACTCTCTGCATTTATTGAGCTAACTTTGGTTTCCTTAAGGTGTAATTCTCTTATTCTTATGATTGGTATATGTAGGAGCTCTTGAACAGAGGAAAAAAAACTAGGGATATATGAAGTTCATTCTCTTCTTCTATGCATCTTTGTGATGGGTAAATCCCCATGAAAAAGGGACAACTTTCATATAGTTTGTGAAATGATGTAACTGTTACGATTTTCTCTTGAGTAAATCTTTCTCTTAATAGATAGATTCTTGTTGCTCACTCTTTGAGAATACGACGTTGTATTATTATAAGTTCTCTATTCCGAACATTTCTTAAAAGTTGACAACAAGTTTTAAATCTTAATGCAGGAAAGGGATATCTTAATGCCAAACCTCTTGTTAGAATAATAAATTGGATATTTATCCCTTTTATTGATATTTTCTCCTTATAGACCTTACTGGCAAAATATGTGCAAGGTTTAGATTCTTGAGTTGCTTAGTAACCTTAAAGTCAATTCCTTCAAGTCCTTCAGAAAGGAAAGGATTAACCTCTAGAATAATTATATTAAATAAGAGTTTTATAAACAAGTTATTGTTAATCGTAGTATGAAGGTCTCGTGTTTTGACGTTGATGCTAACTACATAATCCATTTTAGTAAGAAATACACAAATAAGGAGTTTGCTGAAATAGGTTTTATAGTTATGGTTCACAATGGCATGTATGTTGGTGAAAGAGGTTTTATAGTTATGATTCACAATGGCATGTATGTAAATATTGTTCCATCAAATTGATTAAGGTTTAGACAATGAGATAGGGATTTTATTAATTTTTTTATTGGGATTTTCATATTAGGGTTAGTATGAGTTATTTATAGATTAGTTTTCTTAGGTTTAATTAAGGTTATTTAGTGTTAGTAAAAAATTATAACTAATTATAGTTAATTAGTATTAAATAATATTTTTTAAGGATTATTAAAGTTAATTTAAAATTATGGTTAAGTTATTTACATTTTATGTTTAATTTAAGTAGGTGGGACCATAGTGCCATTCGGATTCCACGTGGCATTGTAGATTCCATATAGAAAATAGAAAATATAAAATAAATAGAGTATCATGTCAATATTAACATGAGACTTAACTAACAAAGAGTTAACCTCATTAAGGATTATGTAAGTTTAGGTTAAATTTAAATTATTTTGAAACATTATGATTCTTTTAATCTGATACCAAGATTTAATTAAAATATAATGTAAACATAACAAAGAGATATGTTGCTTCACCTTCTCTTTAGGAGTTTTTCCTTTCCCTCGTTGATAATTACTTAAATGTTTATATTTAGCACTATTTACTTGATTATTTGATTTTGTTTATTGTTTCTTGTGCTTAATTAATTCACATTTTTGTTTTTAGTTGGTAATTCATTGATTTGGGTGAAAAGAATGAACAAGCTTAGAGTGATTTAGAGCCATTATGATCAAGTTATGAAGCTACAGAGCTAAGAGACAACTTGGTACATGATTATATACTTGCCAGTGCTCTTTATTATTTTTGAATTTTAAGCTTATATGGTCTTATTTCAAGTGTTTGAGGTATTTTTACTGATTTTTTATCTTACAAACTTATGTTCAAGAGTTAAATGCCCATGTTGTATACATATGTTTGCTTAAGAGTTAAGGATCGCTTGATTTGAAGTACACAACCTAGTACAAGGCCATGTACTTACCAATATTCAACTCATAAACTTGATTTTCAAACCATAAAAGTCAAAACTAAAGGAAATGGTAAAAAGAGAGGTCTAAGGAGGTAAAGTTAGATGACCTAGAATAGTTCAAAGAACAAAGAACAAGTAAGAAAATCCATTTTTAGTGGATATCATTGATTTAATGTAGATTTCGTGATGACAACGTTTCTTTTAGTTTTCTATTTTTTCTTTAGTTTTTATGTTATGTCTTTTATGATTAGGAACTAAACATTTATGGTATATAGATATGATGAAACCCTAAGATGGACTTTATAGTGATTTCATTTAATTTAATTTATTCCTTAGTTTCATTGAGATTCAATTATGTGTTTTATATTGTTCTACAATTAATATGTTTTTGTATGTTAATTCATATTTGATTTCATTCATTTGTGATTGATAATCTTTTATATTTATTGATCTAGCTTATTCAAAAAGAGTTACATAGAATTCTAAAGATAGGTTAACATAAATCTTAGATATTAGGTTTAAACCTAATAGAGAAATTCATAAATTGGTTAACATTATTAGAGGAGTTTAAATTGGAAAAAATTTTAATTATCAACCTAAGTTAGTTGTTAATAATATTAAGAAAGATATTAGCATAATTAAGGAATTTCTACTTATCGATGAACTTTAGGTTAAATTGATGCATAAAGTATTATGTGCATAAGAAATCATAAGGGGATTCATTATATGGGTATTGTTGTTTTCATTAGTTACTTTTTGGTTTAATCTCTTTTCTAGCTAGTCAATAGAGTTGATTATTTTCAATTTTCAATTTTAAATTGAATTTAATCAATCACCCATTATAACTTGTTAGTTAGATAATATGAAATGGTTAATATTCATAATCATAGTCTTTATGGGACTCACACTTATAACTCCATAACCTATACTATGGAAGTGATAGGTGCACTTATTTAGAAATATCTATATGGTAGGATATCAAACATATGCTATTAAGTTTTTGAGACTGTTGTCAGGGACTAGGATATTAGGAACACATAATCTCTATTAATCTAGTAAGGTTTTGTGCTTCTCTCTATTGTATGAGATGGGATGTCACATATTTCTCAATTAGTATTTGTTTTTCTGACAATATGTTCTTTCGAACTAGGAGTATTCTTCTACTAAAACAAAGTGTTTGCTTGTTTTCACATACTATGTTTCACCTAAAATTCAAAGTAAACTAAATAAATAAAATAAAATATTTAACAAAAAAATTAAATAAATAAAAAGAATAGAATAATAATGTTTTGAGTGTCCTAAACATCAATTTTTTCCTTATGAACAATGCCAAAATTAATTCTTATACTACAAATATCTATCTTAAATTAGAATGTAAGAAGGATGAATTTACCGAAAAATATAGCTCTCCAACATTACTTATGAGAAATAAATCTCTTTATGATGGGACTTCTAGAGATCAAGCTGAAGGAAGATAAATGTAAGAGGCAAAGTGTCATTGGGAAGTTCTTATTAGTCATTAAAATCATTACAATGGCATGATATTGGTTGCTTTTAACCCTAAAATAATAAAGGTTGAACATTGAAGTTCTAAGGATCAATTGATCCATCTATTTGTGAGAATGAAATGAGAAAAGTTAGGTTTGAAATTGCTTTTTTTTCCTTTAATCATACTTGTTAAATAATATATATATAGAACAAGTTGAAGGAATTAGGAGGCATTATTAATTCACCTTGGATTTTAGGTGGAGAATTCAATATCATTCTTTATAATTTTGAATAAGGAACTCACGTCCAAGGAATTACTTGAAGGATCTCAAAGAATGCACTACAGAAAAACATATTAAAAAATCTCAAAATTGAGGGTCGTTTATATGTACCAATAAATAAAAAACAAATTGGTTCTAAAGAAACTGCGCAGGACCTTAGCTAATGTTAAATAAAAATTCATATTTCTAGAAAGTAAAGCTACTTTTGATAACCCTTTGTTTTTATATTCCACATCAATTTGTACAAAATTATTCAATACTAAATGGATCAAGCATCCATTTAGATCCGACAATACACTGGTTGAGGTGGAAGGATTTGATGAAACATTACCTAAATGTACCATGCAACAAGGTCAAAGACATAAGCTCTTTATTTACATGAAAAACAATTAGATGATAAGAGAGAAGTTCAAAAATCATAACTTTAAGAAATTTGGTGATACTAATATAGCAGCATCAAAAGAAAAAGACATATTACAAGGTATGCAATCCAAATTTACCAACCCCCTATTACTGAGGGTGTAATGGAAGAGCATAAAGCTAGATTTCATTAATAGACATAAGTTATTGGCTTTAATTAATTAATTTTGAAATAGTTCATTACTAAATTGTGAAATAGAGGTTGATGATTCTTTAGCTTCTGAATAGGAATTGGAATTCCTCCTTCTTTCATATGACTATGCTTGAAAGGAGAAATAAAAGCATTATTGTTTCTCTTTAACACTCTTGAAAATCCTAATTAGAATCAATCCTCTTTGTAAACATTGGAATCAATAATCAATAAGTACATCTCAACTTAGTAAGTAGATATTTTAACCAAAACATTCAATATCATAGAGATAGATGAAGTTGTGTTCTCCTTTCTTCCTAATAAGGCTCCAGGTGTTTTTGCAAACTTGCACGATCATATACATAATATAGCTGCTTTATTTCAATCAGATTTTGATTTGTTGGGATGATATCCAATCCTACTTATCATTAAAAATGTCTTTAAAATTACTCTCAAAAGTTATTATACCTCTCAACAACTATCACAATGCTTAAAAGAAAACGATAATCAATGATTAACCAAAGACTATTAAAATTAGGGTTTTCACACTTTAAATATGTTATATCTTATAATATCTTATCATTTCAACTGGTTGCTTCAAAAACACTTTCTTTTTTTACTTTTGTTTGATAGTTGCATATTAACATAGTAGCATTTTTTAATAAATAAAGGTTTTATGCACTACATTCCTCTAAATAACATTGTAGAATTTTTTAAAAATTTGAATATATATATAAATTACTATTTATTTAATATATGTTAATGTTATTATAATGAATTTTGATTCTATATCAAAATTGTGACAAGGCTTAACAGATGAGATTTCACTTCTATCTAAAAATGTTGTATGTCTTGCATGGATTTGAATGGCTTTAAGCTTTCTTAGTTTGGTAATTCTTCATCTTGTTACTACCAAATTTCTAAATTAGTGGCTTCACTTGTATATTACCACCTTCGTAACCCTCTTCTATATTTATTTGCTTTCTTTCTTATCTCATACAATTTTTCTTTTTAGTAGTCTTTCCTGGTTTCAAATGTCCTTCTTATTTGTCCCTTCTCTTTCATTATTCCTGAGTTTCATCTTTGATTTTGGTCCTTTCTATCTTCTCTAAATTCTTCTTACTCCTTTCAAGTTCCCACTCTTTTCTTTCTCTCTTTCCTTTTAGCTTTCCTTAATTACACCTTTTTCCAATTCTCGAATTATGTTAGGCCATTATTTTTTATCTATTAAAGAATTTCTGCGTTAAAACCATAAGTTTCCTTAGTTTTGTAACCCTGCTTTTGATATTGCCTCTTCCTTCAAAGACACTTCCATCACTAAAACACATGATAATAATGCTACCACCTTGTATCCTTTTCCTATTAAGAATTCTTAACTTTAAGAGTTGGGGGATTCCTTTCTATTACATTAACTTTATTTATTTGCTCTTAGTAACAATGATGGATCCTTAATAGTTGCATCTCTATTTAAAATTTTAAAAGAAGGGACCTTTAAATGGGACTCCACACTTATAGGATTTTTTATGCATAAAAGGACTTCCTTTTTATCTTTGAAAATATAGGCTTTTCATTAGTGGAAATAGCTAGGAAAAAAAGATGTGTTGATAAATAAGAACAATATTTTTCTCTTCAAAGTTGAATCCCTGAATTAGGAAAAAAGACATAGAATGATTTCTAAGGAAATTCAATAATCAACTCTGTTTTGTTCATTGTTGTAGGCTAAGAATATAGCTCTAAAATCGCAAGGTGAAGTAGGACCCTTTATGGATAAACATCCAAGGAACACCCATATCCTCAATAATAAAGGGGATGAGTTACATAACAAGTTTCATAAGCAAACCTCTATTCCTAGATGAAAATACTACATGTATAAATGTGGTGATGAGTTACATTGCAAGTTTCACTTTCCTTTTATCTTTCTCCTAAGTACTGCTAGATTTACAATACAATGTCCCTGATTTCATATCTCTTCTAAGATTGAATAAGAACGAATAACTATTTGAGGATACAATCAAGGTAACTTATAGTTGGAGGTCTAATATTCCCAAGTAAACGAAAGTATGGAAGCCTACAGGAAGGAGATTACTGTCAAGTGAGTATCAAGAACTTATAGAGTCATTAGTATTAGGGAAAAACAAAGTAGAGAGAGATGTTAACATCACTCTGTAAGCTTTAAAGATAAAAAATGTTTGCTTAAGGCAAGTCTCCCTAGCCTTTTCTCTTGTTGAGCTATCAACTATTAAGACAAATATGGAAAAACTAATTTTATAGTAGAATTACAATAAGAGAGAAAAGAATCAAGTACCTCCTTGGAGCAAACTGAGAAAAGTCAAGCTAACAAGTTAGTAAAGGAATGCTAAATTGATCATTCAATGCTAGGGTAATAGGAACCAAGTAACTTAGCGATAAAAAAGTACACAAAAGGATTTAAAAAAGAAGATGCATTCAATTATGTGACTAAGAGAAGGTGAAGTAGGAAAAAAAGGGGCAATAAATCTATTCATATCAAATGTCAATCATGATTTAGAATTTAAGAGGGCTGAATTGCCCCAAAAATAATTAGCTCTTCAAGATTAATTAGGAGAAATAAATAAATTTATAATAGGTCGTTTGAAGACCAAGTTAAACGAAGATAAATACATAAGTTTAAGTTTTCTGAAAAACAATAACCAGTTTTTTAAAATCATCAAAGTCACTATAGAGCATGGATTTTGTTTACTTTTGACCAAAAAAGAATAGAGGATCAACATTTAATTACTAAGGAGCAACTGATTCATCTCTTTATAAGAATGAACTAGAAAATGTTAGAATTCACCCTAATCACACTTTTTGTGGAATATATATGGAAAAAGAGTTAGGAGATATAATCGATTCACCTTAGATTTTAGTAGGAGACTTTAATAGCATGCTCTATGGTTTTGAAGTTGAGGGCAATTTATGTCTTAGATAATTACTCGGAGGATCTTAAGGAATGCACGAATGAAATTTAATTAATAGATCTAAGAATGGAGGTCCATTTTTATAATTCTACTAATAAGTAAAAGAGCATTTGGTTCTTAAAGAAGAAACTATGTAGGGATTTAGTTAATGCCAATGGTTATCCATATTTGCAAATAATAAAGTTAATTTTGGCCCCTTTGTTTTCAAATTACACATTTATTTTGATCTAAAAATTATTCAACACTAAAAACATCAAACATCCATATATATTAAATAACGTACTAGTAGAGGTGGGAGGATTTGAGGAAGAATTACTTAAAGGTATGAGGTGACAAGTTGAAGGACATATCTCTTTATTTGTACGAAAAAATTTAATTGATAAAGGAGGAGCTCAAGAATCTTAATTAGAAAGTTGTTAATACTAATACAAAAATTTTAGAAGCAAATATTGAAAATTATCCCAACCAAATTTGCTCACTTCCCTATTACTGATAGTATGCCTAATGAGGACAACACTATTGGTTTTACCACTCAATTTTATAATAGAGGTTGAGAATTCTTTAGTTAAGGACTGGGGATTGGAATTCCTCCTTGTTTCATATTTCTATGCTTAGAAGGAGATGCAAACATGATTGTAACTCTCATTATTGAGTAAGAAAAATAAGTTGAATCTTAATAAAAATTATCACAAGAGGCTTTTAATTTCTTTTCTAACACTCATGGCACTCCTAATGAGAGCCATTCCTCTATGCAACATTGAAATTGATCATCAATTAATATATCCTAGCTTAGGAAGTAAATATTTTAACTAGATTATTCAATGCCACAGACATAGAGGAAGATATGATCTCATTAAATCCTAATAAAGTTCTACAATCTTATGGATTGAATGGTTTCTTTTTAAAAAAGGATTAGCCATATGTCAGATAAATTATTATAGATGATATCTTAGTATTCCTAAACTAAGGAAAAATGCTAAAGGAAGTGAATAAAACTTTATATATCTCATACTAAAAACTACTTTACCTCTTTATTTGAGGGGTTTTAGACCAATCTTATGTTGTAATAATTTATATAAGATTATTATGTTTAAGGAATTGCTTTTTAAATGTATAGGCCCCTTATAATGAGCAATCATAAAAGCAAGGAAGATTAGGAACAATTTTTTATTAACACAAGAGCTTTTGAAAGGCTATAATAGGAGAAATATAAGCAAGAGTTTTACTCTTAAGATATAGCTTCACAAAGATTTTGAATCCTTAAATTGGCAATTCCTCTTAAACACCCTCAAGGAATTTAGATTCCCAAATACTTTTGTTGATTGTATTGAGTAGTGCATATGTATTGAGTAGTGCATCTTATCAATATACTATAGTGCATTGACCGATAGTGAACCCTTTGCCCTCTTTAAAGGGGCTAGAGGATTGTAGAAAGGAAACTTTATATCTTTACCTATTCATATTCAAGACAGTAATCAATCAAAAGTAGACATTCAAGTATGAATTTAAATGTAAGAAGCTAAAGATCAATAGCCTATGCTTTTTAGATGATCTCATCATTTTTTTCAAAAGCAAATGCAAAACTAATACATCTAGGGAGATCTCGGGCCTCTCTTTTAAGAAGGAGAAAAGCCAATTATATGTTTGTATGAGTACTCAACAATTGGCCCCTTTGTTCTCCACACTAAATGGATTAATCTATAAAACATGTACTTTTAATTACTTAGGTATTCCTATTTTCATAAAGAAAATTTTTATAAAGTTATCTTCCATTGATAAAGAAGAACTAAAAGAAGGTCTCCAAATGATGTACCAAGAGCATATCATTTGCAGTGAGGATAGTTTAGTGTTTAATGGCCTTCATATGCACTGTTATTTTATGCTACCAACAAGTATTATTAAAATATTTTAAAGGAAAATAAGAAGATTTTAATGATTGGGGGATTATAACAAAAAGAAATGGCCAAGGTTAAATGGATTAAGTTGTGTTAAAAAAAGTAAGGGAAATGAAATCATTCAAATTAGAATAATCAATAAGGCTTTAATAATCAAAAGATTATGGAGGATCATAGTTGATGGGGAGGTTTTATGGGTTAAATAGATCCATGTCTTCTACTTAGAGAGCTTAAATTTTTCATCCATACTCCCTAATATAATATCTCTTAGGGCATAGTACAAATTATTAATGTAAGGGACTAAATTAGGTAGTCTATTAAGTTAAAGTTGTAGATGGAACTTATGCAAGCCTCTAGTATGACAACTAGACAACCTTAAGTCCACTTAGACATGCTTCATAACTAGCCATGTTTCACTCATCCACCCCCAAGCAAGCTACAATCTAAGAAGTCTTGAACAACAAAACATATGGAACTGAAGCATTTCTAAGAACTCCTCTTACTAATCTACTTATCAACTTTGCACTTATCCCTAGCAAATAGGATTGGGAATGGTGGAATAAGACTTCCATGGTTGCTTCACCAACTCTTCATTTAGGGGATATACTAAGAATCCAAGCTCCAAGATTTAATAGTTGTAGTTCAATCAAACAAATCCTCGATCCTATGTAATCCTTTGGCTTGCTATCAAAAGGAAATTGTCCACTATTGATAGAATCAAAGGTTATCTAAATATCCCAACCATATGACTCTTTATGACTAGAAGGATGAAAGGTTGGAGCATCTCTTCTTTTAATATGAATGCTCATCCCAAATCTGGACTAAAATAGTTTAGATTAGCCATTTCTCTGCTGCTCCTACAAACCGGAGTGATTTAATTACTTGGTCTTGTTAGAATTTCAAAACTTTCAAAAGGGATTCCTTTGTTCATAGAATCTCGTTAGTAAATACAATCTACGCTTTATACCGTGAAAGGAATGAGAGGAATTTTTTGT
>JANSVB020000044.1:9521413-9546780 GCA_025504935.2 Erythroxylum haughtii
ATGGATATGGCTTCCATTCCTCACTATATTAAGAGGTATGGAGAATTGCCCTAAAAGGGGATATAAAAATTTTGTTCATTTAATCTTAATATATTACCAACCATCTTTTTTCATTCCTTACCCATTCCTTTCTTACCATAGAAACTAACCAAGCACCCCCTTACTGTTTTTGTAAGTAATATATATAGCCTTTTGCACAACCATTTCTTCAAACTAAAATCTCACTATTTCTTAAAGATTTACACACAGACACTAGCACAACTATGTCCTTTAAATGTGAATTTCACTGTTTTCTTAATGACTTGTGCAAAGGCTCCTACATGGCCATGTCATTATACTTGTTCCTTCTAGGGCACAAGTTGGCACACAAGCATAGGTCAAACTACATTCTTCCAAGATTCGTGAATTTCTTTAACTTTTTCTTAAAATTACCTTTAATTCTTAAATAATATCATCTCAATGTTTAATTTGCTTAATTAATTGAAAATATAACAAAAAGTAAGTAAAAAAAGGTAATATAGCAGTAAAATAAAGTAAATTGGTTAATAAATTATGAACGTAATTCATGTATATGATGTCCCATATAGAATCCTTATATTAGGTTAGTTTAATAAACTTATTATCTAATAATAATCTATATGTTTATTTAAGTATCTCCATTCTTTTTTACATGAGATCAACTAATTTCTTTATAAGGAAAAAAGATAATGAGAACTAGTCTTTCCACTATATCAATGTCTAGTCTTAATAGAGCAATGACAAGGAATAATTTAGATATAATACTTAAATGTAATATAAATGTTATGATTATAATATTTTATTTTATTTATAAAGAATATTTACCTATAAACTTCATCTTATATATTATTTAATTACAAAACCATGTATAAGGTAAGGAATTTCTTGAATTAGTTATGTCATAAATATACCATACCTTGAATCAATTTGTTATGTTTATGACATAATTAATTCAAAAAACTATTTACCTTATTGTTGGATGTATATTTATGACATAAATTCGTTATATTTATGACATAATTAATTCAAAAAATTCTTTACCTTATGAATGTTGGCCGTAGGGTATCAACTAACAAGTCTATATAATATCATCTTCAACAGAAACATCTTATAAGATTTAATAAGAGAAGAAGACAAAAGCTAGCTATTTCAAGATATTTTCATAAAACATTACATACAAAGTTTTCATAAGCAGAATCCAATTATTAAGGAGTCTAATCTTTGAATGATATAGTTATTTCTAAGAAATTGGAGGATTTAGATCTTAATTAATAAGAGGAAGATTAATATGAAAAAACCTCACAAGATCTAAATATAGACATTTCTTAACATAGTGAAAAAATAAAAACAATGAGGAGCTTCCAAGAGAACAAAGGTTCAAGAAAAATCATCCTCTAAAATAAGGCATCGATTATGCATAAAAGGGCTTAATAACTAAATCTCATTTCATAAACTTATCCTACATTGCATTCCTTTCTAAAATTAAACCAAGAAGTCATATATGATATTTCAAATAATGAGAATTAGATATTGGTTATAAATGAAGAGCTCAATCAATTTAAGAGAATTAAATATGGACCTTAGGTTAAAAGGTCACTCAATTATACGTACCAAGTGAGATTTTGAAAATTAATTATATAAATCAGATACCATAATTATAAACAATAAGATTTATAGACAAATAATATTATCAATAGGAAGGGTAGACTACAATAATACTTTTACACATGCAATTATGATAGAATCCATTAGTTTGTTTGCGTATGCATCATACTTGAATTTTATACTTTTTTTCAAATAGATTTGAATAATATAGTTTTAAATGGGTTTATACAAGGAGAATTTTATATGGATATTCCTGATTGATACTTAACTGATTATGAATTTATTCCTTAACATTTAGTGATTATTGACATGAAATTGCTTAAGATACTTACTTTAACTCATATGTGATTTTAGGCACAATTCTGAAGCAAAGAAGTTAAAATGAGTTGAAAGCACTACATTTGGGTCATTTTTTGAAGATTAATAGTCACTTGTCTTTATAAAGTAAGAAGAAGAAAATTAAGAAAAGAAGAAGAAAAGAAAAAAAAAGAAAACACAAATAAGAAAATTCTAAGTTGCTTACAGCAAAGAAGTAGAAAAGTTGTGCATGGAATACATACAATTTATGTGAATTAATGGTAGCACAATGGGAGAAAAAAGAACAAAAAGCCAATAGAAGCTGCAACAATATGGTAGGGTGTGGGTAGATGGAAGAGACTAAAAACAACACAGTAGCAGGTGGAGTAAAATGATGCAGCTCATAGATTTAAGGCAAGAAGGAGAAGTGGAAAGCAAAGAAATGGAAGCTCCAGAAGAATAAAATGCCAATAGCCCAGTGTTTAGTAAACGCTCTTTTATGTAAATAGTTTACACTATTTTATGTAAACAACATAAATGTTGTTTGCATTTCATGCATTTGCATGAAACTAAATGCATGAAACACAGATGCAAATAGTGTTTATGTTGCATATTTCATAAACCAGTTACAGGTGACCAAAATGAAAACGTATAAAGCCAAGGCAGTGAAGCCAAAACGCAGACATACAGCGGCACACAAAAAACGCAACACAAAAATCATCAAAAGGGTTTTAACTGAAAAACGAAGTGGACCATAAATGGACAGAAAAAAGAGAGGGAGGCGAAGGGAGTAGAATCGAACAATACTGGTAGAAGAGAGCTGAAGGTGGTTTTGGCTGGGATAATTTTCATGGGGGTTGAAGCATTTTCTTAAGAGATCCATGAAAGGCTAGACGCCTGACGTCATTCAGAGGTGACATCAACATCGACGACCTAAGTTAAGCATTGTTTTACTATTTTTGTTGTTTCTTTCTCTCCTCCTTTCTATGTCCAATACCCTCATCTTCCTTCCTAACACTCAAAATACTGAAATGCAACTCAGTTTTTCCGTACCCATAACCTCTTAGTCCTTCCAATTCCAGATCCAAACCTGGCAACCATCTCACAGCATAATGCATTATACTTTTGCCTACAATATCTGGTTTCACCCCCTTTGCCCTAATTGCAGTTATTATCCTCATGTAGTGATCAATGTGAAGTGTAGCCACATCTTCATACCACCACCCTTCTTCATTAACTGCATCTCCAGTTGAAGCATTCTGTCTAGAAGCCTTCCATGCAATTAAATCACAGCATCTTCTAACAAGTTGTAGATTTTCAGCCCATGGTGATAAATTTTCGCAAGATTTAAGAACATTGATAGTATCTTTCCAGGAAGATAGGATTATGAATTTAAGATATGCTTCTGTCTTCGAGATAAGATTTCCATCTTCAAATTCTTCACTCATCTCTAAGAATTCAGAGGCACATCGTAGTGGCGCTATGTTGGTGGGGTTTAAATCCAAAGGAAGGCCATAACAGAATTTTAGAATGATTTCAAATGTTTCTGATCCACCTGGGAAGTTTTCGAATTTGAGTTCATAGCCAAAATTTGAAATTGAAGGCTGAAGTTCCAGATGCCCTATATAGCCGCATTTGGATACCAAGGGATACTGTCAGAGCAAAGATGAATGAGTTAGTATATATATGTTAGGGTTTATCTAGAGAAACTTAATCTATACACTGATTTGTGCTTCAAAACTGTTGAAATAAAAGAAGACGATTTTATCAATCTAAATCAGTTTCTTTAGGTTTGATATGCTGTAGAATAGGATATTCAAGTTGCCTTATTTAGAACTGCGGGCTGTGATGTCTTGCCTATGTTTTGTCGCATGTAACATAATATGCACTGTTGTTTTCAAAGATAGAGGGAATAATTTATTTCCATCTTGAGATGAGGAAAGTAGTTTGACGACAAGGTTTCCGCATGGCTGAATATGCTAAACTTTGTAGTTTTGCCTTTTCATATTCTTTTCCTTAACATTTATGAATCTAGGTTTCCTGGAAAGCTAAAACTTCCCAATTTGGCTCTAGGCTTTCATATGACACAGAGTTGTGAAATTGTAAGCTTGTGTGCTATACTTTTCTGGGAAGAAACATATGTTCTCATCATTCTTTACTTTTCTGGGAAGAAACATACTTTCTCATCATTCTTTGTATAATCTTTTTTTTTATAGATGAATATGTATCTCTTCCTCAACGGAGAAGAGATTATGGACAGGGGTGCTGGGACATTAGAAATAGAAGAGGGATTTTGTGGAAGCAGAATGAGCTATAGTCTTTAAAATGTTCCATCTTCATGTACCTATAGACATACTATTTGTTTTTATTTTGTATCTGGGAAACATTATACCTGTATGATTTCCATTGTAGCAAAAGGAAAAATGCACCTTATCTGCTCAAATATCATTGTTTTAGATGCAGCGAAGTGATATCTTCTTCGACTGATTGCATCAGTTATCTAGTGAGCAAATTCAGTTCTCTATCAATCTATGTCATGCAAACACGAAAGAGAAGGGCAGATTGTGCCTTGTGAAGCTCTGTCTTTGCTTCTACCAGTGAATTACCTTGTGGACTGTAAAAGTGACGTCTTGAACTTGAATAGATAGATCTGTTGGGACCTGGGAACTGACGGACCTGCATGATCCCATGAGGGGAGGGGGGCATGAGTAAGAGAGAGCTGCTGCATAAGGTAATACAGGCTCAGATATTTGTCTTACTCCAGGAATAAATACTTACAGCATCTGCCAACTAACAAACTACTACCGATGCAAAAGTATTACTGATTTACTCTCTAAAAATATGATTGATATAAGCAGCAGTACCATGATTGTTCTTTCTTCTCAAAGCTATCAGCTAAAGCCATAGCGTCGGTGGGAACAATGATGCTTCTTACATGAACTCTGTCCATTCCATCAGAATCACTTCCTGGGCTTTCCAATCGACCTGCAAAAAGGTTTTTCATGGCGGCTGAACTTGAGCTATGCAGATGTTATCGATGGTAGGATTTGCTTGGCCGTAATAACATGATAAAGAGGCTATTGGATAGTGGGGGGTGGGGGTGGGGTTGTTTGGTTTCAATAAATGCAACAATGGAGTTTGTGGTTAGAATAAGGGTACTGTTAAGTAAGCTGGTGAGCAGCACGTATGGTTCCTGTCATTGTCACAAATCTGAAGAGAAGGAGAGTGCTCAGAAGAGAAATTGGGAGAGAGATACACATCACACAGGTTCTGAGAGTCAGAGGTGAGAATGTTTTGGTTCTGAATTGTCAATTTTGAACCACGTATTTGTTGCCTGGCCCAACATTAGTATTGTACTTGTGTGGCTCCAACCTTAAAGCTGCTTTTTGCTAGCCTGAACATTGCTTTCTTCTTTGGAATTATTGATGAAAGCTGGCTACATTGCTATCAAATCAATTCCTATCATCTTTTGTAAGCTCCTTTCTCTATCTCCATGTGCATGTTTTTAGGATTACACACACACACATATATATCCAAACATTAGGAATGAAAAATTAGTTTGGGCCTCCATTTGAACTCATTATGTATTTAAATTTAATAATGTTTTTAAAATAGGATCAAAAAAATTTAAAGTTTAAAAGGTTTAACTAATACGAGACTGTCATAAAATTGGTTAAAAATTGAATAAAATTAAAAATTTTGAAATATAATTGTATGATATTTTCTTACTCATTTAAAAATTTGAAGTTTAATTAAAAAAGAAATTAATCAATAACAATTAATTGATTTATTTTGGTTTATAAGAATTCATTAATTAAAAAAAATCAACTAATTAATTAAAAAATTAATTATTTTTTTAATAATAAGAGCTATAAAAGTAAATCGAATTAAAAGTTAAAAATTAAACGAAAAGGTTAGTCCATTCAAGATTTTAATGGTTAAATTTGTTAAATTTTTTAATCATTGAAATTTAATCACATTAAAAAATTTAACAAATTTGAGATCAAATATTTAAATTTGATTTCATATTTTGTTGTTTTTATTAATTATAAGCACATTCTTCTTGTGCCATTTTTTTTTTATAAAAGGGAAATGAAAGACAAGTTACATGACGTATCGTGGGTGACTTACCCCCGATTCATCCTTTACGAGGAGAGGCATACAACCCCTAAGTGGGTGCTCAAAAATAGTGATACCTAAAGAGAGCTGACCTGCAAAACTTGCGAGCCAGTCGGCACTACGATTACCTTCGCGGTAAATGTGCCGGATCTGAACAACCCAGTTGCGGGAAAGCAGTTCATGGATGGTCAAGACAAGAGGGTTTAGGGAATTAGCTCCCGCCTGTGAAGAAGAGAGGAGGTCGGTCACAGTGCGCGAGTCGACTTCCAAGACTATGTGGCGGTAGTCCAGAGACCAAGTGAGCTGAAGGTCGGAAAGCACCCCCTAAAATTCTGCTGTCAACGGAGAACGTCTACCAATGTTCTGGCCAAAACCTAGCAACCAGTTGTCGGAGCTGTCGCGCAGTAACCCTCTTGCAGTGGCCGAGCTGCTCGAGCCCTTGACTGCACCATCAGTATTAAGGGTTACCTAGCCTGGAGCAGGTTTGCTCCATCCTATCGAAATGACTCGTCGGGTGACCGTGGGCAGCTGGGTCCGATTGTGCCAGGTAGCAGCCACGTGGATGTGGTGAACATAGGTCAAGACGGGGTGCTCCGGTGAGGTCGGCCAGGATAAGGAGGCGTCAAAGATGGCCTGATTTCTCCAAGTCCAAAGAAACCAGCACGCCGTGCCAAATACGATAGCCCAGTCAAGTCCTCCGAGCTTCCTACGCGAGAGGAGGTTCGAACGAAGCCAATCTTGGTGATCCATGGAAAAGAAGGCAGTTGTGAGGACCTGGGAGGGAAATTGACGCCATAAAGAGCGTGCCTTAGAGCAGTCTCGCACCACGTGGAGAGAGGATTCCTCTCGGTGACAATGGTAGCAAGTATTGTCCGAAGTGAAACCTCGGTGCACTCGCTGTTGATTAGTGAGCAGCTTATTATGCAAGAGTAACCAGAGAAAAGCCCGGATGCGAGGAGGATCCTACCACTTCCAAATAGTACACCAGGGGGTAGAAGGCGCGGTGGAATCGGATTGCAGGATCATGGTATATGCAGATGACGTCGTAAAGTGACCATCCTCTGAGCGTCCCCAAATGAGTTTGTCTGGCCCGAGGGTAGCCGACGGCGGAAGGATACCTGCAATAGACAAACAAAACATTGGAGGAAGCAGATATTGAAATAGGGCCCAATGCCAGTTACTAGTGGAGTCCATGAACTGTTGCACTCGGTACTCCAGCATTGTTGTGCCATTTTTAAGTAATCTGAATTGATCCTGGGTGTGTGATTTTTGTCGGATTGATGTCAAACCTAATAAAAAACTACTAATTGAGAACTAATTGTTTCGTTGGAAAGACTGGTTCTTTTGTAAGTGGATGTTGACTGATTTTATTTAATTGTTAGACAACTTTTGTTTATTTTGGACCCCATAGGGTAACTTTTTCTTCAATAATTTTGATAACTGGCTGTTGACACATGAGGGACAAAATCCCTAATGTAATTTACGATTCCTAAAAATTGTTGGATTTGTTTAATAATGAGATTCATATATGAAAAGTTTAGTAATTTTGCAGCTATATGTGGGTTGGGTTGGTAGAATTAACTGTGAAACTTTCTAAGAAGTCAATATGGGTTAAACCAATTTGACTTTTGCAAGTTGAGAGCATACTGTCATATTTCTTGGTAAGATTCAAGAATTGTCACAACAAGGTCTTGTTGGATCCGAGAGTAAAGCAAGACATCATCAATATAAATTAAGGAGCTTGAGAATTTAGAATGTTGTCTTTTGGCTCAATACCCAATTGCCAAAAATTAGCTTCTAGATCCTTTAGAAACAACAACTGTGTATTTATCTTGAGCATAAGAAACTTGTCATCTTGTAGAAAATGATTTAGAGGCTTATAATTAATGACTGATATCTTTTTTCCTCTTATCTTATCCTTTTTTTTTCCACATAAAATGCTTGGCATGTCCAATTTAATTTCGTTGGCTCGATTAGTCCTTATTTCAGGAGTACAACACATTCTTCTTATGCCATCAATTGATTCAGGTCTCGGAATGAGACCACTATTGTATAAATACCACAACAGATGCTACCACAACAATCGGCAAAGATGATGCCTATGGAGTGGATCACAAATTATAAAAAGGAGTTTCATACTCCTCATTGGCGGTCCATTTATACACTACTCCCCCTACTTTGAGAAGTTTAAAAGACGGAATAGCAAAATCCGTTTTCAGCAAAATGATGTCGTGCCTGCGAATGATCGATTCAAAACTCGATGGTTGTCTAAACTTCAAATTTGATGTCATGTCTCTCGAAGTAAAGCAACTACATCAATGATTGCTCAAAGTTCTCAAAGAAAGAAAGAGAACTTCAAAAAGTTGAAGAAAATTCAAGAGCATCGAGTCAGACATGGCTAAGGAACAATACAAAACTATCTATAAGTCATATCCCTCAACATTTGGATTTAAACTTGAATATTTATGTTCTCGTATTAACAAATAAATTTTTATCTTAAGATGAATTTAAGTCATAAATTTTGATTTTATTTTTAATTTCAAAATTAAAATTAAATAAAAGTCATAAATTTTGATTTTATGAAACTGAAATGATGTTAAACATTGGCCATATTAATCATTGGAATGGATGTAACCATTTTGAATTAAAAAAAAACAATATTCCACTTAAATAAATTTATCATAAAATTAAAAATAAAGTTAAAAATAATATTATCATGTGCTGCTCTTTTAAGATATGAAATGTTAGATTAAAAGAGATGAGTGGCAAAAGAGGAAAAATAAACTTTTAACTAACTCGCGCCTCCTCACAACTGTTACGTAACTGTCATGCTTTAAAACTGAAACGATCTTTTTTTTTTGTCAGTTTGTTTCAATTCGATCATTCGAATTCTCCAAAAGAAAAGGAAAAATGGCGACAGTGTCTCCTCTGGCCAAGTACAAGCTGGTGTTCCTCGGCGATCAGTCGGTGGGTAAGACAAGCATCATCACTCGGTTCATGTACGATAAGTTCGACACCACTTATCAGGTATCAATTCTCTTGATCATATTTTCTTAAATGAATTTTGACGTTTAGATGAAATGGGGTTTGGAAGATTTGAGAGTAGTCGGATATGGATTTGGTTGTTTCGATCTGTTTGGTGACGTGAATTATTGAAAGCAGGGGAGTTGTTTACGCTTAGATTTTGTTTGTTGATCTGTTTGAGAGAAGAAGCTGATGTTTAATTTTGTAGCTTGGATCTTTGAGTTACCAGACTTTGTTGTTTCAGTGGTGTTCTGTGTTTGTTGTGCATTGCAGGCTACTATCGGAATTGATTTTCTGTCCAAAACAATGTATCTGGAAGATCGCACTGTTCGTCTGCAGCTTTGGTAGCTTATTCATAATCTTCTCGGGTTTTGATACGTGTGGTGGTTTCTGCTATCTTGTTATGGTGATTTTTTGCTACAGTTGTTTGAAATGTTTTTGAAAAGCTTGAAATTTGATAGCATCGGTTGATCAACAATGCAAGAATCTTGTGAAATATTATAGGTTATCTTCTTTTGCCTTTCTCAAAAGCTATTAATCCCACAAAGGAGTTGGAAAGAGTTTGCGTAGTGCTTTTCGTAGTTTCATAATAAGATCAAGAGTCAGCATTAAAGTAGAGGAGGAACAATGAAGCAGATTAGTCTGAGATGACTTGTCTCCTGAGAGCACGAGGATGCGGGTTTTTGAATCAATGAAAATCAGTTCCAATTTTTGCGTTTGAATTGAACTTCTTGAATTGTGCTTCCTTTTTTCCCTTTTAAACCTCAATTTGTCGTTGGTAATGCTATTGTCAAAAGTTTCCTCTTCTTTTGTTTATGAAGTCCTGTTCTTGGAATAAGGATATAGTTGGCTGGTGTCTGTAATTATGTTGTTTTCTTTTGCTTGCAGTTGATAACGATCGTTAAATATTTTGTGTCTAATTCCATCGAAAACTCTTTTATTTGCTAATTTCTGAGGATTATGTTGTGATCATCCATTTTGTTCCTGTGAATCTATTTTTTCGAACTTGTTTATTTAATTCTGTAGGGATACTGCTGGACAAGAAAGATTTAGAAGTCTTATACCCAGCTATATCCGGGATTCATCTGTTGCTGTAATTGGCTATGATGTAGCAAGTGAGTTGCTTTACTTGAAACTGTTTCAACTAATAGGAAATGATAAAATGGGATATTTTGCAGATGGACATGGTTTCATTACTAGTTACAAATGATTGAAAGAAGTAAGAAGCAATATATTTGAGATTTCACTCTTCTTGCATGAATTCGGACACGTGTATACTTGGGCATATTCCCACAAAATGCATCTACATTTACAGATGTTTCCCCTGCATTCTGAAGCAGATTTTCTTTAGTTTATTGGTTCTTCTTTTTGTTCTTTTATTTTCCACAGGCAGTCGTTCAATTTGCTCAATTGAGATTATACGATACTAAATGCATTATCTACTCATTATTATGCAGATAGGCAATCGTTTTTGAACACTGCCAAGTGGATTGAGGAAGTACGAACAGAACGAGGGAGTGATGTTATTATAGTTCTTGTGGGCAACAAAACTGATTTAGTTGACAAAAGGTGAAATATTCTGACTGTAATTGCTGGTTTATCTTCTCTTGGGTCTGTAGTCCATATTAGTTTTTCTGGAAATTGTAGTCCATATTAGTTGGATATAACATATGGCTTTTTTGGTGTTGTTGATGGCTGCTTGTGGCGAAGAGATTTTGGACTTAGTTCTCTGATGTAAGAGTTGAAAGTCAGAGGAGCAATCACAAAAACTTGCTACTACATGTATATAAGTTTTCTTAGCATTACAGAGAAAATGGAATTTTGTACATAGGCAGACAGCAGAAGGAATTGGAAAATGGCAATCGTAGCTGTATTTAGATTGAATAGTTGCTTAAAAACACATGACGTTTACTTCTACTTTGCATTTATCAACTGTTTTGAATGAATGAGACCTGAATGGTATGAATGAGACCTGAATGGCTATCTATCCTTAAATCCTATGAGTATGCTTCTTCCAGTGCTATTCTCGATTTTCTTTGTAAATTTCGCTAGCCCTACATATTTACAATTATTTGTTGCTTTTTAAGCCCAACTCATATCCATACCTATAGTTATTTTACGCTGGTTCCCATTATGCAACCTTCGTGATCAAACAGGCAAGTTTCAATAGAGGAAGGGGATAGCAAGGCTCGTGAGTTTGGAGTTATGTTCATTGAAACCAGTGCCAAAGCAGGATTTAATATTAAGGTGAGAGACCATTCACTTAGTGTTAACAAAGTTTGAGCTGATTGATTCCTTGCTCACTTTGCTCATTTTCTCCTAGCCTCGGTGCTTTAGATATTGACACGTTTGTCTTTTATTTTAATGGAAACTTCAGCCTCTATTTCGCAAGATTGCTGCCGCTTTGCCAGGGATGGAAACACTTTCTTCAACAAAACAAGAAGACATGGTGGATGTAAACCTGAAGGCCACAGTCAGTTCATCCCAGACGGATCAACAAGGAGGGGGTTGTGCATGTTAGGGGAGCTTATTTTAGAGCAGATAGAGAAAACATTCGGTACCCATTCACACCATACAAACATTGTCACACAGCTGATGATGATTTTGACATGAACTACTCAGCTGCGGATTCGTTCAATATGTTTACAGGCTTCAAAGTCCTTAGGGGGCATAAGGCCGTCTTCTTTATTTACCGTAAAATTTGACAATTAGGCTGTTCAGGCTGTTCTTGTTCATTACTCTCCAATTGCTTTTCCTGTTCATTACTATCCAATTTTTTTCTTTTCTATAACCAATATTTATACATTATCAACTGATTTTTCAACATCATTGCTTTGTAGTGAAAGAATTCGTTGATATACCAGACCAAAGTCGGGCAAATATTGCAGGTGAATTCATAATATTCATAGCTGCCTTGGTATGTGTAGAAACCACCATTCCAGTAGCTCTTGCATAATTTAACAATGCAACAGAGATATTGATCTCTTATTTTCTGAAAACTCATAAAGTTTGGATCATGGTGCCATTTGGTAAATCGTTTCATGCTTCTAATATAAGATGAGAAACTCGACCAAACTCGAAATTGTTCGCGCCCTCTTGATTGCTAGTTATAGCTTAGACAGAGCTGGAGCATAGTTATTACTTATGTACAGAGCACACGCTCACACTTGTCCTTACAAATTAAGAGCAAAAAAGGATCTTCAGCAGCAAGTTTCATGGAGAGAACTTCAGATAAACAACTTGAAGCATGAAACTGAAAACTACTAAGAGAAAACCGTTAGACATTAACAAATACCTCGACCGACTGCCTCACTCTTAATGTCAGATATATCAATATCAACGTCCCCAGGCTTGAGCTGCATCAAATTAAGAAACACAGCAGAGGTGGTTATAAAGAAGGCCTGGCAAATGGTAGAAAAGAAAGACATGTTCTGTAATGTATAATTGCTTTTTAGTTCTGCTCCTAAGCACCATGAACTGATGAATGGGATAGTATCAATTTCCTTGTATCTCAAAGTGCTCTGATGAACTTCCGACTTCTTATTAGTGGTAAGAATTAAATGAAGCAAAATCGTTAAGGGTTAATCCGATTATCATCACATGCTCTTCAGTAAAACATTTGTCATAGCTCAAAATTCCTGTTGATATGTGAAAGATTGCCTTAGTATTCAATCTACCGATTTTGACTGATCCAACTTTCATGTGTAATGAAATCCACCCTAAAATGTGCATGAAGCTTATTTTGTGGGTAATTTTGGCCTCTCAAAATGCAAAATAGTTGGCAACTCCATCACTGATCCTACTGCACTATCAGGTTAGTCATCATAAGTCATAACAGCAAGAGATGCTATGCATACAAAGCCTTCATGAAAATAAAGCAATGCTGTGGAACTGAAAAAAATCAACAAGAAAAAGAAAAGTTTCATTTTTGCATTTTGCTAGTGAATCCAAAACTTACAGAATTGAGAATAGTAGAACAATTTTTCTTGAATCAAATGATGCTGTTCGCTTATATCTTCTGAGTCTGTTATTAGGTGTATCCTGAATTCTCTCTGTAAATGACTTATCTGTCAAATGGAAACAATCAAAATCACAAAACAGAATTGCAAGCATATTTGTGGGAATTTAACAGTAAGCTTGAAACAGGAAATTTAATTGAAATCAGAGGAAACACTACAATGTTGTGAACTAAACATTATTGCCTTCAGCAAGAGGAACAGAGCATATTACCAGCATATGCACGAGTTTTCAAAGTCTGTGAGCAGATAGTGAAACAAAGACGCAATAAACGTGAAGTAATGCTTTACATGGGAAACACCAGCAAAATTCCCCCTATCTCAACATGAAAATGGTCGGATAAATTACCGTGCCTCAGTAAGGCAACAGGATAAGCCCTCATACCTCTCGAAATCAACTTCATCAATGTGGAGCTCTGATTTGTAAAAAGCTGCATAAAACTGTAGAATATTTTTTGGCTTGCCTGTCTGGTCAGCATCCCCTGCAGTGTAACCAACAAATTGAAGCATAGCAAACAGATATATATGAAGATCATGTCATTAAGGCCAAGCTAGTGACGACTCGATAACACATATAAACACTTTCAGGCTGCATTGATGTTCGTTTGCAACTTAAATCAAGTCTTTAATACACAGTAATATGTTGTAATTGTTCATTATTGTGAAGTACCAGAGGCTCTTACCGTTAGTAGACCCCCACTTTTGACACTTCCAGCTGTTTCATCATCTAATTTTGTCTTTCCACTACTTTCTAAGTCTAATTCTATATCAACAACGCATGGTGAATATGCCTCTGCATTTTCCATTTGCAAATTAACGAAGTTCTGGCAATTCGACCGAGGATCTATGCAAATCTGGGTTTTTGGTGGAGGAGGAAGTTCAACAAAGCCTAAGACGGCTACCTGCGATGCACTTTGTCGACCATTGTTCCCTCCACCTGCTAATAACGAAATACTATAGACATCTTGATCCTGTATCAATGATGAAAAGTTCAAAAACACACAAATGAAAAAATTAAACAATTACTGTTTAGGAATCCAGAATGCATAGAATATAAAATACAGGGCAAGGTATGCATAAGATATTTATCAAACATTTACAAAATGGAACGAAGCCTAAGGCCAAACTCAAACTTGAAGAAATGGATCAGAGCAGCAAAATAAGCTTACAATATGACTGAGAAAGGGGCAATTTTCTTCCACTGAAAGGGGAGTCTTCTCAAGAAGTACAGGCACAACCTCTGATATTTCAACAGAAGAACATCCTATTAACCACACCACCATTGACACTAACATGGAAATTTAACTACATAACTGAAATGATTATACTTTTACCTAGAGAGCAATGCCCTCTTCCCTCACCAAAACTCGGCTGCTTCAGCAACTGAAAACAATCCAAAAAATCCAAGAATAAAAAAGAAACTTCAATCTCCATCCTCACGACATTGGATACTAGCTAAGCTTTCAATTCCACGAAATAAAAAACAAAGGAGTCTTTGCTTCCAGAGAAAATGGAGAAGGAAATCTTAAAAAAGATTGGAACTTGGGTTATAAATGCTGACCAGCAACCAAAATTCAGACGATCAGAAGTTGGATATCGCGTAAGCTGGACTCCAAAATCGAAATATTTGCTACCAATGTAGATAAAATTTGTAAACTTTCCATGAAAAATAAGGTGGAGATGCTTAGAAAGTTGTCTAAGAAAACCCAAACGTATCTAACCTCATCGCAGGGGCTAGCGGCAGCCATTACAGAGATGAAACTGGAAGCTAAGCTTTAAGTTTTACAACAAAAATGGCGACCACCCAGTTACTAAAACTTGCAGATAATAAAAAATTCTTTACACATAGCAACTCAAGATGAGTGCGACCCAGAAAGAGTTAAACAGTGGGTGTGAGGGTTGGATACGAACGTTACATGGAATATGGACGACGGTAGAGTTGTTTACCTGTGCTGTGCTGAGACAGAGAAGCTCCTGATTGCGACATCATCCTTAGACGACAAAAGCTTCCATCTCACTTCCTATTATTTCTTTTCTTCATTTTTTGCCCTCATTGCCCATATTGATTATATATACATATATCATCTAATAAAAATAAAATAATTAATTTTTATAATTTAAATAAACTATATTAATTATTAATTTTGAAAATACACTGAAAATTTATAAAATATTAATTAAATACAAATTATTACTTTATATCAGTTTAGAATATATAATTTACGTAGATGTATTTAAATAGATAAATATGAGGGCATCCCATCCTGGGAAAGGACCCCTCCTGACCTCCACTGCAATCTTTCAGTGCTCTAGATTTGCTCAACACAACAGTACCAGAAACATTTTTCTTAGATATTGAAAATAACATTTAATAAAGCCTACACCTTTTATGAAAAAGCTTGGAATTATATTATATGCGTTCAAAAAATTAAAGAAAAATTAAGGAAAACAGAGGATTTATATAAAATAAAATTTAGTGATAAATAAAGATGTGAACTTTTTTTATAGAAAGGGTCAAGAAGGGAAACATAGGAGGGTCAGAATCTTGTATGTTGGCAATGAAGATGACTTGACATGTAAGTAGTATTTGTCAGGAGCTTGGTCCCACATTGATGATACTCTCCCAAGACTTCATGAAACATTGAACCGGAAAAAAGAAACAGAACAGAAAAGAGCAAAAGCAGAGGAGGACAAGGTCTAGAGTTGTCGTTATGAAAGATCAGACTCAAGTCACGGGCCATGTATGTCCAAGTGCCTGTTCTTCTCGTGACTTGACTGGATCTTTTCTGTTCTCTCTTTTAACGGAGATTTTCAAGCACACAGGATCTTGGTTCTGACTGCTGATACGCAATCTATCAGGATTTATGTTACAGTATTAAGTAGAAGTTCATGGCCCAAAAAGTCATAACTTTAAGCCTCACAATCAGGTTTCTCAACGTCCATCTGGAAAAAAACCCTCAAAAGTCTCAGGAGAGGGATTTTTTTAATACCAAAAGCGATCCTCATGATCAGAAAGTAAAGTTAATTTCATAGAAAAATGATCACATATGATTCACAAACGCATCTGACGAGCAAACAGGCCCGAATGCCTCGTCTCATCTATATAGCTTATCTTTTACTTTCACTTCTTGCTTAAAAAAAATCAGGAACACAGGTGCAGTAGAACACAGATAGCACCAACGACAGAATTATTAACCTCTCCTCCTAAAACATCAGTAATAATCCAGTGGTTCCTTTATGCAGATTGAATGTGTTTAACTCGATTCGACTTTGAGCGCGATCTTCATGAACTCGTATACGAAGTAGCTTATAGCAGCAGATGGTAAAACCTGCAGGATTATAAAATCCACTTGTTAGAACATCCAAGAAAGAAAACTGATACCCAAAAGTGTAAACAGGTTATGGGTTTCTTTTTCTTTTTAGCTTATTGAACACAGCAACCACCTAGCAGAAAATACTGTCAATGCTATCGACAATCACCCACCAGAACATCTGATTACTTCCAATCTTTCAAGCAGAATCTCTGAAGATATCAAAAGGAAAAGTCCCTGAAAAGAGTATATGTGTCATACCTGCAATAAGCTAGGTACTAATCCTGCATATAGAGCAGGGACACCTCCTTGTTCAACTATCTTGGCACAAGTCGCCAATGCACTCATCTTTGCTGCCCCAACTTGCATTTGAAGATGTCTCCTAACAACCTCAAATGGATAAGTCGCAGCTTCAGAGCAACAGCCAGCAATTGCCCCATAAAGCAATGTTCTCATGGGACCCAACTCCAGTTGCTCCAGTGCATTTAGTTTCTCACCCTCTTCTTTCAGATTTTGAATTCTCTTCCTTCCTTCTGGTGAATGAAGGTAAGCTGATTTTAACATATCATAGACACCATAGTAAACAGCACCTGAAGGTGCCATGCTCACTATTGAGGGAAGCAAACCCTTATAAAGAGAAAAAAAGCCTTCATTCTGGATCATGTAACGGAAAGTACCGATAACACCACCTAATGCTTCCCCACCAGGAGCCACTATTTTTGTTCTTACCTACAAAACATGAAGTTTGACAAATCACGCAATGCTTAATGGAATAACTAATCACGTTGAAGCATCCCATAAATTAATGCAGCTTTATGAAAAATTGTTCTCATACAGCCAACATGACAATGCATCCCTCATAATAGACCAACCACCATCAATTGGCAGAAGTAAAGCTGATGCAGGTTGGAAACTGAAGGTCCTAAGCTAAGATTCTTTTATATATTCAATGAGTCAATCATGAGGGGGAATGGATCCATTTGACACGTATAGAGAGAGAGGTTGAATTCTTAGCTCATAACCAGTAACAATTAATTGATGAGATTTCAGTTATCAACACGCTTAAAATGAACATATATGTCACATGGAAACACATTATGGCAGCCACTTCCAAAAGCAACTGAGATAGCGGGATAACTAGGATTTTTGCAGGCTTCCTTCCCTGGAAATCTTGGATTTTTGTTGGATTGATACTATGCAAAACTAAGACAAATGAATCTCATTTTCTGAAATGAAATCTAAGGTGAAGAAAAGACATCACAGATTACATCTACCAAGTATGTATCACTAGAAAACACAACCTTAGCACCAAAATTTTTCAAAATTAGTTTCAGAAAGTTGACTACACTGAAATTTCTTCAAGTGAACTAACAAAATAGAATTAACGTGAAAGTGTCATCAACAAAACTTGGAGAAAAGAAAAGATGAACTCTGTCTGAGGAAGAGCGTGCTTTTATATCCGAAGATGAGCAGTATTTGTTAAGTAGTGCATCATGTGCATTTCTAATTGCACCAAGTTAAAGAGAAGAAGCTCTCCAAATACCACACAGTCCATGATGTTCCCATCCGTTCTAATGAACTTCATATCAATCTTAGGCACAGATTCATAGATTAAAAAATTTGGAAAAAGATACATGTTCACTCAAGACAAGACTATCAGCAATCTCTAGCAAGAAAATCAAGTCTTTGGAAACACATAATGACTGTCAAAGTCTAAAGTTGCAGTTTACCGTGTCCATTGGCAAGCAAAGCAAGGTTGCAGTGATTCCAGCAGCAGCACCAGCAACAAACCTCTCAAAGTTCGTGGTTTCCTCATTCCCAGACCACTTCAACAACCGACTCCTGTAAGTATCATAAGCATAGAAATTGATAGATTTGAATGGAGCAGTTCGAAGAATATTGATAACATTCCCTTTCCAGAAACCTCTCACTCCTTCGGTGGTTGCTATTCTCCTGATCAGCTCAAAAAGACTCTTCTGCTCACCTCTCACAATGTACTCCAGCTTCATCCTTTCCAAAGGTGCTATGATAGTCCTATGACCAACACAAACAGTTCGCAAAAGTTACAAAAGTGAACATCTTGATCGAATATTTGTGATGGGAATTCATAAAACAAAAACCTTGAGACCATTGCAGCTACCACACCGGCCCAAAGATGCATGGTGGTGTTCAAAGCAGCTGATCCCCGCACTTCAACTTTCTTTGCTACTTTCTCCGCACCCGCCACTGTGAGAACCGCCGCATTTTCCTCCTCTAGAATTTTCTCATCGCCGTTTTGGTCCAACCTATCTCGCGATTCACCAACATACCCTTGTTGACCTGACAGACTGACTGACAAAAACACCCCAACGTTATGTCCGACGCATCTTCGCCGCCGTCGACGGCCATCAAACCTCAACACAGAACAACTATTCTTTGAAGAAATCAAAGAGACAACAGAAGGACAAGTGGGTTGGTAGCAGTCGAGAAAAAGACCCCCGATGAAGAGCGGTTGATTGGAGGTATCAGATTTGGAGTCGAACAGCCCGTACATTGAATTTGACAAACAATGAGATGAGGGGATTGAAGAGAAACCAAGTTCGTCACACAAAAAGAGAAAGACTAAAATCTATAAAATGGGACGGTTAAGTTTGTTTCTTTGTCAAGTTATGACGAAAGCGAGAGGCGTGAAGAGGAAGAGAGATAGAATAGTATCTCGATGATGTCCAAGTTGACGTTGTTGTTGTTGGAGATAGGAAAGTGACAGAGATCGGAATATGGGAAATGCGGCGGAGGAAGCGGCGTCGTTTGGTAGTAATACGCCGCCTGCAACCGGATTTCACGTAGCTTTCATTGGGTTGGATTTGGCTGTGTACACTTTGCGTTGGGGAGGTTTTCGGCGTCTTGTGGTCGGTCTTTGGTCCGATCGAGGATGTCAACGTCAGGTATCGAAACTGATTCGTTTGGAATTTACAAGCATTGCGAAAAGCCAATTACACACGTGGTGTTTTATATATATATATATTTTAATTATTATTCAATAAAAAATAATATTTATCTTTTTAAATCATATATATGTATATATATATACATATAATATAAAATAAACATTTTTTATTCGTATTATTACGAAACTTCGAAATGAATATAACGATAATGATTATGATAATGTCCGTTACATATTTAAGTACATTTTCTTTTAACGAAATTTATTTTTAATAATATAAAAATATTAAAAACAAAGTTATTTAAAAACATGCAAATCACTTTATGTGTAATAACAAAAATAATTTTAAAATTTAAAATAAACCTAAAGTCAAATCTGAACCTAATCAATCTTCGGACCGGATCAAAAGCCCAAAGCTCATACCTTTGGGCTTTTCAAACTTTTTCTGTAGACATCAAGTCGAATCCGAGCTAAAATAGCAACTATAATCAACCACTTCAACTTGCATGACTTTACTTTTGATCAGTTTGATATATGCAAGTGGGGAAGAATGTGACAATTCGTTGGAGAATAGCTAAGGACAGACTTGAAATGAATTTAAGATATGAAGGGGAATTCGCATATATGCGTATTGGAGGAGGAATGTCTTGACAGAAACTGAGAAACGTACCTCTTCCTTTCCACCATGAGAATGTGGCTTCTCCAGAACCTGTCAGGATATTCCATCCTCTGTGCTTGAACACTAGAAAAGCAGATCAATCCTGAAAGCTCAAGTTCCTGCTACTATTCATTTTGTAATCTCCTGAACTGAAATCTTGAAGCTTACCAAAGTGAATCTTAAAGATGAACCTGTAGCAAACACCAATAAACTAGTCCTATACAACTATCGCCACTTCTGATAAAAACCTGAACCTGGGTACAGAATTCAAATCTAGACTGGATAGTTCTTTCTTATATCTGGTTCTCACCCTCTTAACTCTAATCAAACAAATCTCAAGCCAACATGGGAACCCTAATATTCTCTCCTACACCTTGAGCTGCTTGCCAAACTACTGTGCGATGACTTTTCAGTACTCCCTGGAAACATAATTTCATATTCCTACCACAGCAGAAGTTATAAATAGCTATCTAAGTAGACTATCTGCACAGAGTTATTTGGACTGAAACTACCAAGAATACAAGCAATAACAGTGCATTGTATTGCACAAATTTCGCTATTAGTTTGGTCTACTACAAACATGTACCACTTAATTTACTAATAGGATGATAAAACTAAGTAATTCCAGCCATGCTGCACTTGAAGTATCAATTTGACCATTCTACACAAAGAAGAGTACAAGACTACTCGGTGAAGTTCTCAAACCATTTAAGTAGCTATTTCTAACTTTTATTCTGAAAAGAAACAAATGGGTGGCGGTGTGCTTATGCCATCTACTGTACATGGAAACAACCAAGTATACATTTTTCGCAACCCAGAGATTGCCATCTGAAACATGGAGTCGGACAGCTCTTCCCACTGGTTGAAGGAGAAGGGGAAAGAAGAAACAATGACAGAAGACAATGAAAGCTGTGTCCACTCTAAATGCTTAAAACACCTACTTTAGAAAACCAAAGCTTCCCCCTCTCAGCTCTTGTCACTGGCACCAAGGCTCTCATAGAACAATATATAACCGTGGTCTGTGTTACTAGAAAACTCCTGTGCTGACCCAAAAAATGTCTGAATGACAGACTCATCAATCATTTCCACATTTTCGTCGTCGAAAAATAACCAGTGATTATGGCTTTTCACAAGGCTCACATAGTGCCCATGGTTTGGCCCACTACCAACATGGACAACTACTGCAAATAGTGAGTACTCAATATCGGCATCTTCCAGTGTGTTGCTCAGTTTCAGCTCTAGCGGGAAGACAACTCTGTAAGACAGCTTCTTATACCGGCCTAGCTGCTCAATGTATTTGAACCTCTTTAGATGGATTACCAAGATGTGAGGAGGTTTCTTTATCTTCATCCTTTTCTGGGCTTCTTGCAAACTGAATGTAGAAAAAGACCAAAAGCTTAATACCTAAAAGATCATCAATAACCATCCAACACATTGACAGTAAAATGTTGCTATAATTAGTAGAAATAATGAAACAGTAAAATAATTCAAACACTATTACAAAATGGGAACTATCGTGAACAGCAAAATGAGTATGATGCCAGCTAAGAGTTGATTGCCCTATTCACAGAAACAAAACATTGATTAGCTGCTTAGGTTCCAACCAGAACAGTGTGCTTTGATCAAAGAGCACACAGCAGAACCCCAGAACTACCAGTTATAACAAGAGTGCATGCAAAAACTACACACCTGCAGCACTTGTCACAGAAAAATTTATCTTCTGCATTCAAAGTCTCTGTGGAACTAAAATTTTTTAAACAGCTTGTTATTGAGCTGTTCTGTTCAATATCAAGACTTAAGTCTAAAAAAGTTTCATCTCTTGCTGTCACAGTTTCACACTGCAAACACCTTGTCTCATTGGTAAGTATTCCCTGATTCAAACAAGTATGAGATCAATCAGATTAAAACAAAGTATGAGCATGGGAGAAATAAGAGAACATCCAACAAAAGATACGCAAGGAATTCATACGCTGCTAATGCTTATGAATTCAGTATACAACCCATCAATTTAATAGAAGCAGAAAAAATATTGAACTAGCATATATGCATTTTAAAGCACTCGCCTGAAAATTTTTGTGTACCCAGGTAACTAAAGGCTCTTTTGTAGGACCATTTGCCTGTGCATTTTTTAACCCATTTACAGCCTTTTTGGGTGGCAATGAAGCTTCTGGGTCACTTTTCTCAGCTTTTGCTTCTTTCTCCAATGTGTCAACAAGTTCATTCAGTAAGAAATTCAAAAATTCGTGAGCATCCTACATGACATATATGGACAACTGTTGCTCAAGAAGGTCTTACTGAGGTAGTGATAAAAGTGTGCATTCAATTGCCAAAATCAATCTCAGGAATCATTTAATCAATTAAAGCATAAGCAAATACCTGGTGCATATAACTACGGAAAATTTCATTTTGTTTCTTCAATCTCTGTACAAAACGCTTTGGTGCAATGACACCTGTTTTCTTTTTCTGCGAGCTTATCTATAAAATTAAAAAACCAAAAGTTATTAAGGCACCATAGCTTGAGTGATGAAAAAATGCTAAATATATTTTTCAAAAGATAACATTTACTTACTTCTCCTTTCTGTAACTCAACAAAGAATTATGTTGCACGACATGTGAACTTCTTTATCCAATAGTTGACCAAGTGTAATTGCATGATATTATAGTTATTGCTATCAACTTCTTTATTCAATCATTGGCTAAGTGTAATAGCATGATATTAAAGTTATTGCCTTGAACTGCCAATGATAACGAGTCAGAAAATAGAAAAGATCAAACAATCCAGGCATCTTCATTTATTTTTTTGATCAAAACCATTCTGAACAATTTTGTGAACGGGTGCAATGACCCAATAAAAGAAACTTTTTCATGAAGAGTAGATAAGCTCAATAGATATTGTTACTGTCATTAAGCTATGTCAAACAATAAAAAAGAGAGCATCAAACAATATATCCGGGGATAACCACATTCCATTCGATCAAAAACAGAGTTGCTGGAGAAAATGTTAGTAATACCATTCACCTCAATAAAGCACATCAAATGAAACTATTAGTTCTATTGCATTTAAGAAAAATTAAGAGGTGTTGAGAAATTTTTGCAACTGAAAAGATGTAAAAAATGATAATGCGCTCAGCCTCTTTCCCATTTTGCAAAAATGGTCATCTTTAATTATTAAGAATGACACATTCTATTATAACTTCAAATACAAAGCTAACAACTAATGTCAAAAGGAGACAATCACATTTGAACGTAGGAAAAAAAATATGAATATGTGCAAACACACGGTAATATCAAAAACTGCAACAACAGTGATAGTTAGAAAATGAGAGAAATAGATGGAATGCAATTGACAACCATGACGAAATAACCAGAATGAGCCCCATAACAATTCATCATAGAAAAATGAAAGTAAGATCAAAAGACAACCCTTCAGAATTGTCACCTGTGAAAATAGATCTGCCAAGCATGTCAAGAGGTTCTCTTCAACATCCGCAATATTTTTGTTAGTTGCATAATAGTCTAGTAACTGTTCACGAAATGGTACACAAAAATAAAGTGCCTGCATGGTGAACAAAGATTCAGAGGATCAGAAAATGTTGCATTAGAGAATCTCCAAATAACCAAAGGACACGATTCTTATCATTCGCAACAGCTAATAATAACATATAAAGACTCTTCTCACCAAACCCTAACACAGGAAAAGAGTTAAAAGGTCAATAGGGAACACATTCTGGGCAAAACGATTACAACGTAATTTGAAAACAAGTTCTCAAATGCACATCGGTGACCCGTGAGCAACCAATCCTCTCGAGAATGATCATTCATAAGCACAGAAGCTCTACACACCATAGGCTTAGAAGTCAGAAATTTAACCGGATTCCACAGTAAGACCACTTAAGAAACTTCCGAATTAGGAGAACAGAAAATTCAGACCTAACCCGCTTGATTAAGCATAAAATCAACCGTAGAATTGAAGAGAAAACACTAAATGAACGAAGTTGAAAAAAAAAAAAAGTTAGAGAATTTGGAAATTACAGAGAATAGATAGACAAAGAAGAGAGGAGGAAAAGAAAAACCTGCAAGACGCTGTTGCAGTAACAAGTATTGCCAAAGTTCTCGAGGCCAAAGTAGCGCTCTCCTTCAGGGAATTGATCGCCTAGAGCTTTCTCGAGTTTGGAGCCAGCCGCACCCATCACCACATTCACTGCTCCTCCCTCTAATCTCTTTCTTTATTCCTTCTTCCTCTTATCTTCTTCTCTATTCAACTCCCCACAAACTGCATCAAATGGCTTCACTCTCTGTTCAGGCCTTTGATTTGTATGTGAAATGGGGAATTTTTGAGGAAGAAGAAGAGGGTTTTGCTTCTCCTTTCGGCCAAGCAAAGAAATATACAAAAGTTTTGGAATAGATTATAGATAGGTACATATATTTATTGATATTGCCAATTAAGTCACTCAAGTACATCAATTAGTGCAATCTCATCCTTTATTGTCCAAATATTGATTTTGGCTTAATGAATTAATAAAATAAAATAAATGAAATTAATATTTAAATTATCAAGTATATATTTTTATAAAATAAAAAGATTAAATTAAAATTGTATTCTTAATTACTTATCAAAATATAAAATGAGTAAATTTGAAATAAAAATTATGAATAGATAACTATGAATAAATTTGAAATATAATTATGAATAGTTATGAATATGAAATAATTTAGTATAATATTAAATTAATTAATAAAATTTATTGTAACATAATTTTAATTATATATAAATTTTTAATACTTTAAATTTAAAATTTAGAAGTTTATTTAATTCAAAATAATTTGTTTAATTAAAATTAAATTTATTTTATTTTATTTTATTCAAAATTAGATTAAACTTTTAATATTTTTAATCAAATTTATAAGTAAAAAAATAAGGGTAAACCGATCTCATTAATTGGATTATATGCATTTTTATTTAATATGTGTACTATCAAATGTTTCTAGATCTCGCTTCATTGTGGAATCTCAGATTGAGTAATAATGATAAAGATTTTATATATTTATATTTCATAAATATTATAATTTTAATTTTATAAATATTTCAATATGTTAAATTATTCCAAATTTGTATGAAAATTCAATTGGACGTTAACCACGATGATGATAAAATATGCTAATTTTATAATTTTGCAATTAAATTTCTACATTTTCAAAAATAAAAAGTCACAACAAATTGCTTTTCAAGAATTCTCTTAAAAACTGAAAAGTGTTATAAAATCGAAACTAAAATGTAAGAATATTTGGGAGAGGAGAATTCTTCTTATGAAAAAATGGTGTAACTTACATCAAGTTAACCCTTCTATTTATAGTACATTTTAACCACCTAATACACATGTGACCACCTACTC
>JANSVB020000044.1:9721255-9733403 GCA_025504935.2 Erythroxylum haughtii
TATAATTAAGCCCCTTAACTTTATAAAATTACACATTGGTCCTCCAAGAATTGAGAAATTACGTTTAAGTCCTTTAATTTTTGACAATTTGCAAATAAGCTCTTATGTACATCAACTTTTTCAATTAAGCTTTTTAAGTGTCTAATAAGTCTATAAATCATGTCTAATCACCTCTAAGGCATTATAACACATTTAACTTAGCCTCAATAGTCATATCCATCCAATAGACTCAGTTTTTCACATTTAAAAGCTTATTTGTCGGAAATCTCCAAGATTTTACATACCGATAAACTTTAAGTTCATATAAGGGCATATAATATTATAAATCATTACTTATATCCAAAGGACTTAAATACATCTTTGAACTCATATACAACCATATACATATATATATCAATATACACTAGCATCTCCAAGTACAAACTAATACAAAAGGGCTCAAAAAGTTCAGTGTTACACATTCCAAGTATATTTGATTCAATAATAGTAGCATTAGAAACCATACAGTATTTATTGACTTTTTTAGGCCTAGCCTAAGTTAATTAGGTTTCAAATTGCTAAAGCTTGATCAAGTTTAAGCTTAAGCTTAATGATTAAGGCCGAATTGAGCTTCATATTAAGCTTGATTTAAAAAATATTTTCAGATCAAGCTTAGACCATAGGCAATCTACCCCAGCCTAACCCATTACCATCTATTATCTATTAAGTCTCACATCACATTAAAAAGGAAAATAATAACCATAAGCCACGCCAAATATATACGATGCATCATCATTGCACTATTTATATTTTATAAACAATCTAGCATGCATCAATTATGTCTTTAGGACACTTAAATCATACACCTTATGCATAAATATGACTATCTATCAACATTCACATAATTTCTTTCCAACAAATACGCTTAAGTCCTTTGAATATGTCAATTTAACAAACCCAAGTCCAGTATAACCCTTACATAAGCTATTGAAATTCAAACCTAATTTTAGTAAACTAAAACATGTAAAAAGTTAAAGTTTCCACAAAACAAATAGAAATAACTATTAAATCAACAAATGTATATATTAAAAACCATAATTGATACATATCACTTATTATTCATATGAATTAGATATATGTGGATTTGTTTCTTTTACAAAATTATATTATCCTTTAACCAAAATTTACCTATAATCATTAATATTTACCTTCAAACCCCTTTATTTCCAGTTGAAATAACCTATAGATCCTACAAAAAGTTTCTTTTTCACCTTATAAATTTATTTTATTTTTAATAACAATGAAAATTACTAAAAATTATTTTTATAAACATCAAAACGTGGACGTTGGCTAGCCATTTGTAAGGGTTTGACTAACTTATATCAGTCTCGAGTTCTTTTAAAGTTCTAAAAACTTCTATTAGTCCTTCATAGCCACTGTAATCACCTTAATATGATATTCTTATAAAAGGTTATGATAAATATACAAATTAATATTTAATGATGACAACAAAAAGAAACAACATGCTTGTTCAACAAATTTTCTTTGTTCTTTTAAGTTTATAAATATAATTAATGAATTTTATATCTTTTGGGCATTTAAAGCAATCTCTAACTTCATAAACATTAAAACATTTCTCCATAGTATTAAATTTTACTAAACCATCAAGATTACAAACTAAAATATTATATGGCCCCGCACCTCCCACCCCAACCATTTTTTATTCTTTAAAATTAATAAAATTCTAAAGGTTATCACCTAAAAAATCAAGCATAAATCACTTGCCTTTTCCCTATTCAAATCTATATAATAACATATGTGAGTCAAATTACATTTCTATTAAGTAAACTTAACAACCAAATAACTAACCTTTTCTCCCCTCTTGCATCTCATTACAGCCTAGGATTTTGTCTAAAACCCTAAACCTAGAAATTATCAACAATGAATTTCTCACACCTTAATTCAAAGACAACCTTACTACACATGTGACAAATTCCCACCTAATGGTAAGTCTCATTCACACATGTGTCACGATTGGATTAAGGATAAACTAACTTTCTAAACTTATAAAGATCATTGGAAATAACTTAATAAATTATAGATCATGAATAATATATAAATCAATCATTCAAATTCGTAATACGTAAATCCATATAATAGTACCATATAACCTTAGTATTAAGTAATGTAAATGTCTTTCCCTAGAATGAATTACTCCATGGTCCAACACTATGAAGAAGGTGCTCATAACTACTTAATGCTCTTAACCCTCCTCAAACTTCTCATATGAACTTCATTAGGATAATAAGCATTATCCAAGAAAAAATAAAATAAATATAAAACCTAATCCATTATCACTACATGAAAAACAAATAATATCTTATGTGCTTATATAACACAACGTAATCACTATAGACCTATCAATATAATAAATATGCTATGTATATACAAACACCATTAGTAACCAACAATCATATCATATATAAAAAATAAAGGTGCAAAATAATCAAATAAACCTTATGTTTAGACAATTGCATATACAATTTAGCTAAAAATGATTTCTGTTCCAATTTGATATTCAATGATAAGTATTGACCTACAAAATTATATTTGAACAATTTTGTTAGTGGTTGTTGTATTTTGACTAATGGGATAGTACACATCTCATTTTAAAACTAACCTGATATGCAACCATTTTGTTAGTGGTTGTTGCATTTTGACTAATGGGATAGTACACATCTCATTTTAAAACTAACCTGATATGCCCAACTAATAATTAAAGCCTACATCATCATAAACAAACCCCATACATCCTTCATAAGCCTCGTATCTTGTCATAAAGGCAAATAACAATCATAAACCATAATAAACACATATAGGGCACTAACAATATACTTTGTATAATCCACAAGTGGTCCAATATAGATTAATAGTGTCTCCATGGTACCTAAATCACATACTACATAACTATAATTATATGTTAGAAATTATATAATTTCCACTTAGTAAATATGCTTAAGCCCTTTAAATATAAAAATTTTAAAATTATAAATCCATAATAACACCTACGTAAATTTTTTCAAATTCTAACCTAGTTTTGGTTAATTGAAATATGAAAATAGTTAAACTATCAAAGACATATTCTACAAACCCCAATTTTTAAAAGCAAATTAAAATAATTCATCAAAGGAAAATTCAATACCATACAAGGATTATAGCCACAAAATTATAAATCTTTGAAATCGCAACTCCACCAAAGCCTTTATTCTCACTTAGTACTAGTCTAGAGCTAGGCTATCCCATTAATTAAGAAAAACTCTTATGATAGATGTTTATCCTGTCGCTATATGTTGCCTTCCATAAGTCTAAGTTTTTTCTATTTCTTTGTTACTCCCCTTTAAATTTCCTCTTTGTATAATCCAACTATTTATGATTCTTTTCTTACAGGAATGCTTGAAGAGTGTTCCTATGCAAGCTCTACCTAATATGTTTTTTTCTATAACTTGCATGTTGCCTTTACTTAGATCCACTACTTTTATGTTATCTTTGTAAGAGCCCTTTCATTTTTTATTATAGCTTGTGCCTGCAATTTCTGACTATGGCTTAGTATTCATAATTACTACATGCATTGAGCTTTTCTTCAAGTACTTTTAGGATGTATTCCTTCTCCTTTCAACCTTCTTTCCTTAGCTTAGTTCCTATGATTTTGTAATTTTCCTTGATGTAATTTCCTTATATCTTCTTGGTCATCAACTGCAATCATATAAATCAGATGATGTTTATCTATAACTCCTCTTTCCTTCTTTCTATTCCTTGAAAACATTATCTGTTTCTCTCATTCCACATTATATATATGCAAGATCCTAAAATAATTACATATACTTGCATGCTTCCTCTTGGACTCCTATTATTTCTTTATTACTATTTGATGAATTCCTAATATGTTAAGTTAGAATTCTATAGATTATATAAAGCCTGCATTTTCTCTTAGACATTTAGTGAATATGAGCAGTTGAAAAAGAGATGTACTTGTGTCTCCTGTTGCTTGCATAGGAGACAAGTTCCAAATAAATTAAGGTTTCTTAGTCTATCTATAGTTGGCAACCTTTTTAAGGTAGTTAACCATATAGTGAAGGATACTTTTGGGATTAGGGATCTATTCCAGATCACCCTATGTAATTCCTTGGTTTCTCCTCTAGGCATCAAGACTTCTTACTGAACTTCCGCTTAGGATTCCTCAACCATATGTATCTATCCTCCACCTCCTTATAAAGACTATAACTTTATACGATTGGAACTAAACTTGAGGGAATATTCCTCCATTGATCTGATATAATTTATATGTTCATCTTTGAATTTATTAAAATTTCATACATTAGATTCATCAGTGGAGATGCTATTAAGAGGACTATATTACTTGAATTGTTATAAAATAATGAACCTCTTTATCTATTGCCTATTAGGCATTTGATATAGTTTGCAAACTGCCCTCTCTTTCGTCACTTTTACAAAAGCAATCTATTGTTTCGATGTTGTTGTAGAATTATGTTAGGCTCTATTGAATCTCTCTTACAATCACTAATATCTAACTCAAAAACCCTTTCTTTCTACTTAAAATCACCCTATAGCTTTAATGAACACTCTCATTCCTCAATTTTGTTTATATGAAAAATGATCACTAAAGTTGTTAAAAATCATCTTAACATATGAAAAACATAGACATTTTCTAGTTGATAGTAAAAGTTACGACAACCTATATTAGTTTCATTTTTCTTTTATAGAGTGTAGAAAATTCTATTAGCTTTTCATAACCTTTTGAATCATCTTGATCTAATATTTGATAGTGCATTGTAACGCTAGTCAAAATAAACTAGACGTACTATTATAGCCATGGTGAGTCTATGTCGATCCCATAAAGAGTGTATGTAAGGTTTATGAAATGAAATTAATCAGTGTTTAGATTTTGGGGCTTTTGGTTTTAAAATTAAGAAAATAAAATAAAGCTAAACTAACTAACAAAAAGCAATTTAAAGAAAACATGTAAAAAATGATAAAAGTGGGGAATTTAGTAAGGACCCAATTCTTTGGTTCAATCTCAGCCTACACCCTTTAAATATATTTCATTGATTTGTTGTTCTCAAACCTCTCTTAGCAACTATTAATCATGGGCTAATAATTAACTTGAGTTTTCTCTTAGGTAGTGTTCAATAAAGATATGATATTAATTAAACTTAACCACCGAATAACCTTGGATACGATCTCTAGATTCAATTGGTTAACAGTATTACAATTAGAAAAACCAATTAATTAAGGCAACAACCACATATAATGTATCATTTAACCTAGGTTATGTTATCCTTAATAATTACGAATCATTAATCGCTATAAATGAATTTCAACGTAATGATTACGAATTATGTTGAATATTATAGCAATAGTTTTGTAATAAAATGATCTAATGAATGCATTCGGATTATTTTTTCATAATACCCAATAGATTTATGTACAAATAATCAAATGATAACGAGAATACGATTATCCGTACAAAAATAATCAATTTCTAAAAAGAGAAAGAAAATAACAAATACAAAGAAAAATACACTTAATTCGTGTCATCGGCATCGATTTCACCTCTAAATCGACATTCGATTATCTAGCCCTCTATAGATCTCTGTATGTGTGAGAGCTTTATAACCCTCTCTTCATTGTGTTGCCTAAGATCTCTCCCCGAATGTAACACCCCAAACTGATCAAATCAAACAAAACACAATCTTCATTGGCCACTACGGTTATCTTTGTCCTGGTCTTTATACCCTTCTATCTAAACCTACATAGGGCAAATCCATTGTGCTAAGCATATAACTTAGTGGGGAATAACTAAACATGATAAATAATAAAAATTGTCTATAACAGTCATTTAATGTTCACATATACAAATCAGGTCACATTTCAAGCAATATGCCTCTCATATCATAATAAATCATATCAGAGTATAATATATCTGCTTCAGGGTAAAACTCACAAGTATCAGAATAGAATAACATAATATCAAAAACATAATTTCAAAGTATTAGAACAGAACTTGTCTGTATCAAAATAAATTTTGTTTATGTCAGAAGAGAGCTTAGTCATTTCAGGATTGAGCTTGATTATAAGGGAGCTGAGTAAATAATAAAATACAAAACAAGTTAGTCTGCTAATCCTTTTTATAGAAGTGGATAATAGGACCAGAACAAAAGATACCATGATTGGTATCTAAAATAGAAGAGACTTAAGTCTCTAAAATAGAAGACACCGAAGTGTCTAATCACATAAGACACCTTAGTGTCTAATTACAAAAGGAACTGCTAACCCTTTAGACATGCCTATTTACTCGTGACTAGGACACAGTAGTTTTAAAACAAACCATTTCAGATTTTAGGATTGTATGCAAACGATGAAGTACAACAAATATCTACATTCTATTTTGCTCCAATTGAACTTATTCATTGACATTTACATACCTTTTAAATACAAATATGTGCAATTATGCATCAATAGAAGTGTTAAGTCATCACACATTATGTATATGCACACAATTAGAAAGAAATTCCAATTCAACTACAACTATCAAACTCCTCAAACAACTGATGGTTCGGAATTATCACAATATTATCACCGAAATTCCCAATCCACAAACATCCATATCCAATTCATAATACGTAAGCCTTTGGAACTCATTCATTTATGATCACATCAAGCAATTCAACATCATATTCATCATTATTTAACCATGCATCCTTTACATTATCATCTCAATTAATAATGCACAAATAAACTAACTATTACTCAATTACATCGAATACCAATTTAAGTTCAAACATACCTTAAATAAGTCCATTTAAGTCCTATTGTGCCCAATAAATTAACTAAAGCTTATCTAATTCATCAATTACACAAAACCCCATTTTTTTCACCTTCCTAACCATTTTGCACAATTATGGGATAAGTGACCCAAAACTTTGAAACAGCTGTTTTCACAGGACAAGTTTTTGGATCAATTTTGTATGGTCATTCTGACCAAGAAATTGATGTTTTTAGATAATATGTTCTTTTAAAAAATGTTTCTCTATTTATGAATTTTCAAACAAAGTTAATGCAATTTGGTTCATTATTCCGATAGTTATACCCAAAATACTACAGACTGTTCTCAACCATGGATAGAAACCAAAACTCAATTTCAAACCAAATTTCAAAACCCTTAATGATAGAAATCAGATTTGATTCCTTCAGGAAAGTTGTGGATATATGTATCTAGTTTAATATGAATTTAAAATCATCCAATTTTTATGTCTACAGGTCAAGATATAGCTATAATACCAATTCCTATTTAGTAGACCCACTCCTTATAACAAGTATCCAGTATGTATCAAGTTTCTAACCTCAATTCTTCATTAATTCAGTACGCATTTTATCCACTTCAAACATCAAAACAATATATGTTCTAACATGATACCAAGTTTAGTACTCCCTTACCTCTTTAAACTTTAAAGAACAACTCCAAATCACTTCAAAGGTCTAGCTACACCAACACTTCCTAACAATTAGCTCTTATAAAGCTTCCAACTGTTGATGATTTAAACTTCAGCAAAATTCCTGAAGTTGAGAGGAAGAGAGAGTAGTTTTTGGTGGAGAAAATGCAAGAGTGGAGAGAGTGTTGCAGAATCACCAAATGGCTTAGGTGATTCAACATTTATTAATGCTAGGTGTCATTACCACCACATGATACTTAACACCATAACATGAAGTCCATTTGCTCACCATTTAAGTTGCCATTTGTAACAAATTAATTAAGCCACTTGTCCTTTTATTATTCTTCCAAATGTCACACAATGGATGATGCCAAATGTCAATGAATAAACTATGTCAAATGTCACTAACTCATAGGCTTAATCATTCAAATTTTTATATACCAACTTAACTTATCTCTTGACCATTTTTCCTAGTCTAAATGTATATTTAAATAGCTCAATTTTCTAACGGATTCAATTAATTCCAGTTCACTAACTATGGTCCATCAATACCAAAATTCAAGTCAAATGCCTTTCACTTTCAAATCATAGCACAATTTTAACTCATATTATACATATACTTTCTTAAATATATAACATTTAATCTAGGGTATATTTTGGGACCTTACAATTCTCTCCTCCTTAAAAAGAATTTCATCTTCAAAATTCATACTTAATTAAAATAGTTGAGGATATTGAGCTCTCAAGGTCTCTTTTGGTTCCCATGTTGCTTCTTCAAGTCTATGGTGTTGCCAGAGTACTTTCTTCAAAGGTGTTTGCTTATTCCTAAGTTGTTTGACTTCTCTAGCTAATATAGACATAGGACCTTCTTTATAAGAAAAATTCAGTTGTACTTGAATTTCTTACACAGGAATCTTATGCGTATCATCAGACCAATATCTTCTTAACATGGAAACATGAAATACAACATATAACTTGGCCACTTCTTCAAGAAGAGCTAATTGATAAGCTACTGGTCTGATTCTCTTAAGAATCTCATACAGACCAATATATCGTAGACTGAGCTTACCTTTCTTACCAAACCGAAGTATATTCTTCAACAATGACACTTTCAAGAAAACCTTATCACCTACTTGATATTCAACCTTTTCAGATTAGCATAGAACTTCTGCCTATCACTGGTAGCTTTCAACCTATGTTGAATAACCTGAAATTTTTCTTCAGTATCTTTCACAATATCAGGCCTAATCATCTTGTTTTCAATCAATTCAGTCCAACACACCAGATTTCTACTCCTTCTACTATGTAGCGTTCCATAAGGCGCCATGTTAATGTTAGTCTGATAATTGTTGTTGTAAGCAAACTCCATCAGAGTCATATAATTATCCCAACTTCCTGGAAACTCTAACACACAACCCCAAAGCATATCTTCTAATATCTGTATAGCCCATTTAGATTGTCCATCTGTATGGTGATGAAAAGCAGTACTAAACTTCACTTGAGCACCTAAAGCCTTTTGCAGACTTTTCCAGAATTCTGAAGTGAATTGAGGATCACAATAAGAAATAATAGATATCAGTACTCCATATAGTATCACTATTTCATTCACATATAAATCCGCAAGCCTATCTAAAGAATAGTTAGGACGAACAGACAGAAAATGAGCAGACTTGGTGAACTTATCCACAATAACCCATACAACATCATGTTTCCTGTAAGTAATAGGAAGTCCAGTGATAAAATCTAAAGTAATGTTATCCCCTTTCCATTGAGGAATATAAATAGGATGTAAGAAACCAAATGGAACCTGATGTTCAGCTTTAATTTGTTAAAATGTCATACAATTAGCTACATAATCCACAACATCTTGTTTCATACCTAACCACCAGTAATGCTGTTTTAGATCTTGATACATCTTATTTCCACCAGGCTGCATAGTGAAAATAGTATTCTAAGCCTTAAATAACAACTTCTTTTTTAATTCATCTTTAGGCACACATAAATGATCTTTATAATACAATTCATCATCTCCTTTCATTGAAAAATCAAGCTATTTACCTTTCTAAGTAGCCAAGATAAGTTGTTGTAACTTATCATTAGCTCTACAAGCATCACAAATCTTTTGTCTCAAAGTAGGCCTAGATTGTAACTGAGCTATTAAAGCTTCATCAGATACAAGTTCCCATTCACTATGCTTCATTGATAATGCTTAAATGGTCTTCTGACAAAGCATCAGCCACGACATTAGCCTCACCCAAATGGTAGTCCAAAATACAATCATAGTCTTTAAATAGTTCCAAACAATGCCGATGTCTCAGATTGAGTTCTTTTTGGGTAAGCAAATACTTCAGACGCTTATGATCTGTGAAAATTCTACACTTTTCACCATACAAGTAGTGCCATTAAATTTTCAAGGCAAACACTACTACTATGAGCTCCAAATCATGTGTAAGGTAACTCATGTTCAAGTGACTTTAGTTTCCTGGAGGCTTAAGCAACTACCTTTCTATACTGCATCAAAACACAACCCAAACCATTTCTAGATGCATCATTAAACATAACATACTCCTTTCCACAAGTAGGATGAGTCAATATAGGAGCTTCAGTAAGTATACTTTTCAGTTGATCAAAACTATTATGACATCTATCAGACCATTCATACTTCAGTCCTTTTTGTAATAGTTTAGTTAAAGGGTGTTTTATTACTGAGAACTCCTTCATAAACTGGCGATAATAACTAGCTAAATCCAAAAAACTTTTCACTTCTGTCACATTCCATGGTGGCTTCCAGTTAACAATCACTTCTATCTTACTTGGATCAACTCTAATTCTTTCAGAAGAGACAACTTGCCCTGGAAATGATATCTTCTAAAGTCAGAAATCACATTTACTCAGCTTAGCATACAATTCTTTTCCTCGCAAAGTATGTGACATAATTCGGAGGTACGTAATATGGCCATATTTATTCTTAGAATAGACCAAGATATCATAAATAAACACCACTACAAACTGATCTAAATATGACCTGAATACTTTATTCATTAGATCCACAAATGCCGCTGGAGTATTAGTTAACCCAAATGGCATTACCAGGAATTTATAATGTCCATAACGGGTCCTGAATGCAATATTCAATATATCCACATCCTTTACCTAAAGTTGATAGTATCCTGATCGCAAATCAATCTTTGAAAACACTCCTGCATCTTTCAACTGATCAAATAGGTCTTCAATCCTTGACAACGGATACTTGTTCTTCACTGTGACTCTATTCAATTATCTGTAATCAATGCACATCCGCAGTATACCATCCTTCTTCTTAACAAACAGGACTGGTGCTCCCCACAGTGATATACTGGGTCAAATAACTCTTTATCTAGAAGCTCACCTTTAACTCCTTCAATTCAGTAGGAGCCATTCTATACGGTGCTCTGGATATAGGAGCAGTTCCAGGAATCACTTCAATAGATAACTCCACATCTCTTTCGGGAGGGAGTCTTGGCAATTCCTCCGAAAACACATCTGGAAACTCATTCACCACAAGAATATCTAGCAATTTTCTACCCTCCTTCTTAGAAACAAACAAAAAAGTTAGATAAGCTTCACATCCCTTCCTAAGGAGTTTTTAGGCTTGCATAGCAGATACCACATTAGCTAAGGAACTAATGCGGACGCTATGCAATACTATGGTAGGTTGATCCTGTAACATCTCGTTCCTATACTAAGTGTTAGAACCATAAAATTTGGTATATGTGAGATCAAAAAGAGATTTAGAAAATGCATTTCATGCTCATGCATAATGATAGCATACACACAGATGTGAAAATGAATTTTTGTGCACATTAGAATGGTTGTATATGCAGTCATTTGACATTTTCTGGGTATAATTGATATTTAATGTGATTATATTGGGAATTGTGAATTATATGTGTTATCAATTGAGTTAGAGTGGATTAGTGAATTATAATTTTTGACAAAATTTGGAAATTTTTTGGAATCTAAGGGTATTTTTGGACTTGGAAAAATACCAAGTGACAGAATAATTGATAAATAGTAGTAGAAATGAGAGTCAAATGGCAATGGAAACTTTTATGAATGACGTAGGAATGTATTAACAAGTGTCATTGAAAATTGGGAGACAATTGGAGTAGAAATGGAAATTGATTAGACTAGTCAAATAAGAGAACTAGTTTAAATCTATGGGAATTTGGACATATGGAAAATGACAAGTGTCACTTGCCAAACCATGTATTAAGTCATTACCTTTTTAATTTTAAAGACCCTCCTTATTGCCTCCTATGATGCTATCATGTATTTGAAAGACAATTAAAAGGTCTTGTATTTTTGCTTACTTCTTTTTCATTTTTGCGACTCTCTTCTTCTCCTTCTCCATGACTTTTGTTGCCAATCTCCATTCAAATTGAACCTAGCTCTCTCTCATCTTTCACTTGCCACTTCCTCCATAATGTCTTCTTCTTTTCCATAAGAAAAACCTAGCCTACCCACCTTCAAGATGAAGATCGTAGGATGCTTGGGAGCTAGGGCTAAGTGTTATTTTGAAGATTTGGAAGCTAAACCAAGTAAGTTATGCTTTAAATGTTATGGGTATTGTTAAATGAAACTAGAATGATGAGAAATGTGGGATTGATGACTTGATT
>JANSVB020000044.1:9752112-9763916 GCA_025504935.2 Erythroxylum haughtii
TTAATTACTTAAATATAATATAAAATAAATTATTTATAATTCTTATTAGCAATTAAATAATTAAATAATATATATTTAGTTGATAGTAAATTAGATAATGAAAAATCAGAAAATCAAAACAACTTTTTTTTGCTTCTATAAATTTTAAGAACTGGAATAATTTAAAATAAAAAACCAAAAACCAAAAACTTAACTTAAACAATTATAAAATAAGTAGAGAAAAGACGTCCTAAACTTGTAAATTTAATATTTCTTAATGTTGATTGCCTCTGTCAAGAGTAGACTCAAGAGGCTTCAAGAAAAAAAGGGAATAATTCTTTTTCTGCATACTAACAATCACCGACTTGAAAATAAGTCTCCTCGCTTTGTAGAAAACCAAACCAAATAAAACAGCAAACCATCCCAAGTTGGAAATCTGTAAACATAGCCATTCGTTCGTTTTAGAACCCCAACTTATACACGCTTTTGATCTCCGACTTCGATTCCGATTCTCGAATTCCTTCTCCCCTACCACCCTTAACGATGCTTCTATCTCCAGGTCACTCGCCCCGTAACCTCTCTCCTCCATCGCCCTCCCAAACTGCGGCGCCTCATATCTCCAGAAATGCGTCTTCCTCCACGAAACGGGTTCTTGACGAAGACACCTACGTCGCCGCCATCGAGAAGATTGTCGAGCGCGACTTCTTTCCTGACATCTCCAAGCTTCGAGACCGCCTTGATTGGCTTCAAGCCATTAAATCCGGTGATCCAATTCAAATCCGCGATGCCCAGTTGAAGATCATCGAGCGCCGCTTTGGAAAAAGGGTAAATTCTTCCGATACGACCGACGCCCAAGGTTCTACTCTTTCCAGCAGTTTCACTTCTTTTGATGATTTCGATAATAATAGTAATAATAATGGTACACATAGAGGAGGAGATCTGTCCTACTCCGTTGATACGGATGATGGGATTGTGGACAATTCTTTGAATTTAGATGAGTTTTTTAAAAAGTATACCAGTGAAGATAATGAAAGCTTTTCCAAAGTATTAGACAAAGTCAATAAGAAGAGGAAAGAGAGATATGCCCATCTCTACTTACAAGATTTTGAAAAGGAATCGATTGAGGATGCTGCTAAGAGACGTGGGGTAATTACTGATGGTTATGGCACTTCTGATCAACCTCCTAGCACTTTGGAGGGTTGGCGTTACACTCCAAACAATCTTTTGATGTACCACCCCCATGCCGAGGCTCCATTGACTGATGAGGAACGTGCCAATAGGTTGAAGGGTTTGACCAAAGAAATTAGCAGGTCCAATACTCGTTTCCATGGAAAAATGTTGGATTATGGGCCAAAACATGATGGCTCTGTCGATGTGCTCTACACTCCTGTTGTGGGAGCTACACCGCTACCTTCATGGTCCGGTAGAGATGGAGAAAAAGGCAACAACAACAAGTACGATTTGGAGGACTTGAGGAAAACACCTAATGCGTTCTATGTAGACTCGGGGAAGAAGGCAGATAATGGATATAGTTTTGTTAGGACACCTTCTCCAGCTCCTGGAGTTGATCAGTCCCCATTTATTACATGGGGTGAGATTGAAGGGACGCCTTTGAGATTGGATCTTGAAGACACGCCTATTGATATTGGTGGAAGTGGCGATGGACCTCATTTCAAAATCCCAAATCCGCCTGCTCGTGATGTAAAAGCCCACTCTTTGTCAAGGGAAGCTGCACGGAAGCTGAGGGAGAGATCTAGGATGTTTCAGAAGCCGCCATTGCCATCTCCAGCTAGAGGAGGCAGTGCTAGTCCAGTTGTGCGGACACTATCTCCTGCTGCTCAGAAGTTTGTCAGGAATGCAATTTTTAAATCTTCATCTTCTTTTGATGAAACACTTCGAGCAAGTTACAGAGGAGCTAGTCCTGGGGCTGGCACTCCCAAGAGTGTAAGGAGTGTTTCACGGCTTGGAAGGTATGGCAGCTTGAGTTCTAGATCACCATCTGTAAGTTAAGATTCGAATCTTCCTTGGTAAAAAGCAGTGTTCTTTATGAGGAGGAACTACCTATGTATCTAATTGATCTTCGTGATGCCTTTTCTTTTGACCTGGGTTCGTTACCTTCAGTTCAGTTAGGAATGTGTATGTTTTTTTCTTCCCTTCCTGTAGTACTGTTGCTAAGGATACTTGTCAGAACTTGCTTGATAACTTGATATGAATTGCACTAAAAATTTTAGTTTTCATGGATGATGAGATTATGCCCCCCGAGTTATTTCTAGCAGGCATTTGTAATATCCTAAAGGAGCATTATTTCCCCAACCATTCTGTTCTTCCTCCTTTGGAGGTGTGAGTTTATTTGCGCCGCCTTCTACTTCTGTAATCTATTATCACACAAGATCAAATTGAACATGTTCTGACAAAATATCCCTTTTCTTTTCCTGCTTCATTGCGCTGTGCCTTTTTTGTTCCGCTGGTCTTTAACGGACCTACCAAGTCAAATCTCCCAAATTGTCTTGGTATTCAAAGTGATTTACGCGTGTATAGATTGCTAGTTGAAAGGGGTTTAAATATTCTCAAATTGCCTTCTACTGGTTGAATTACATCAATAAAATCAATGACGGCATTTGTTTTTTAGTGCAACAAATTTCAATTCTCTAAAATTTGCTAAAAATAATATCAAAACATGATAGTTCTTTCCCCCTCACTTATTAAATTATTCATTGTCGATTCGGTTTGCAGTTATAAGTTCGTCCAGCCTGCAAACTAAGTCTGCTAGTTAAATAAGACAATATTCTGTTTTCCCATTTAGATCATCTTCTGCCCTGCTAACGCATGATGCTTATGGATCAACAAAAATTTGGAGAATTGCACTTTTATTGTGTTTGAATACTGAAAAGCGTTGTAATAGGTGAAAGAGTATCAAAATCAATGATCGCAAAACCCAACCTAGAAGCTAAAAAAGAAGCTGGAATTAATGTAAAGATAAAGGCTCATTCAAACTGTGGTTGAACATGAACCATCCAATTTATGATACTTGGAAACAGCTGAAGATTTTTGCCGCGTAGTTCGATTCGCTCACAAGAAATATCCCCATATGGCTGCTAAAGGCGGGATTACATAGGACATGAGGTAGGGATCCTTCAAACAAATCAATAATTCAGCAGAAAAGTTCGAATAATACAATGGGAAGATAAAAACAATGGGAAGATCAATTTTCCCTAAAAATGACTATATATTAATCGCCATACTAGCTCTCACATAATTGGTATATGCTTAATTAATGAATTAAATTACGTTTTCACTCCTTTAGTAGTTTGCACAAATGTTTTAAAAATCATACCGGAGATAAATCAGTAAGATAAGAAGTTTGAGGTTTAAAAAATTCAACCGGTATTAGACTATCACACAATCAGTTAAAGATTAATTAAAATAAAGAATTTGAAAAACGGTTGTAGTAGATTTTCCTTACTCATTAAAAATTTTAAGTTTAATTGGAAAAAAGATTTTTAAATAAATCAATTGATTAGTTTATAAGAATCAACTAATTAATTAATAAATGAATAGACTTTTAACAATAAGAGTTTAAGTAAATCGAATAAAAAATTAAAAATTTAACTGAAAAGTTGGTTAGTTCAAGATTTTTACAATTGAATTGATTAAATCATTTTGATTTTTCAATCATTGGTTTATATTATTTTAGTCTTTTCTTTTTCTCTTCAATTGAGTATATACCTTTTAAATTTGTGCCATTTTAGTCCTCTCAAATTACATAGACTTCTATAGTTTTTGCAACTTCTGAAATTTTCAATTATACCTTTTATTTTACTTTCTGATTAAATTATGCCAATCTATAGCTTCATTATGTTTTTTTTTTTCATTTCAAATAATATAAAATTCTTGTAATTAGATTTCAAGACTCTTGAAATAATTTTATGAATTTAAATAAGTTTTGATAAGACTTCTTCTGGACAAAAGAATTATATTAAAAAGAAAAGGAGAACTTTTAAAGGTGGGAACAAAAGTTTGGAGGTGTTTGAAAAAGCAAAATACAACTTCATAGTTTGAGGTTTCAAGAAAAAAACTGCTAAAAAAATACCAAGTTAATAAGATAAAAGAAATTTTGTTTCCTACTTTAAGCCCAAAGTGTGATACTTGTTTTTATCCCACACCAATAGATTATCCCAATTAGTCCAAAAAAAAAAGATTCATATTGTATTGGATTGAAGCCCAAATGGAGGTCGTGTAATTGCATTTGAAGTAAAGATGATCAATGGTTTTGACTTCTAGACAACACAACTCATATAGGACATCATTAGATCCAATAATCCTATCTTTGGTTTTCAATCTTCTTCTAGCTGCTACTAAGTAATAAAGGAAGCTTTAGGCTTCAAAGAACCTCTCCAAACAATATTGAACCAAGGAATGAGTGGAATGAATGGCCTGAGAGCTTTAAGGAATGATGAGTTAAAGAAGTCTCCCTTGTTGTTGATGCACCAAATAGGTTTATCTGTTAAATAGAGGTTAGGCAAGTAGTTAGGAAAATAACCCAAAACTCTTTCAATGGCTACTTGGAAATTGCCAAGTATTATGAATTATGACATTTTTTGCTTGAGCTTAAGTTGGAATACTAGACGTGAGAGCAGAAATATCTTCTCTTAGGCAAAGAGGGCTTAGAGAGGTCTAATTGTTAAACTAAAACCAAGTATTGTTACGATTCCCCACTTGTATTTTAATGAGAGAATACATAACTTGTCTTTTTCTTAGAATTTGTATGAGACGTTAAGAGTGCCTTTTCTTTTCTATAATCGGCCATAAGCTGGAATCCTTTAGATATGACTCATTCATCCATTTTCTCCAAAAGGAGTAATTATCATTGAAAAGCCTCCAAATTTGTTTAGCCACCTAGATTGTTAGAAACATTTGGATTGATCAAAGCTTGGAGAATAGAGCACTTTCATCAGCTAGAAGTGTTCAGCTAATAATTTCATTGTTGAACAATCTGCAAACACATTGGAGCTCACAACTTAGGGATTATTCTATCCTTGTTTTATCTTCCCTTCACCTTATGAATTCAACTATACATAATCCCCGATATCTAAAGGTTTTGATTACCTTCTCTCAACATTTAATCAAGTAACCATAATTGAAATAAATAAAACTTACTTCGCAGTCTCTCAATTTCTCAAAGCTACTCCTAACTACTCAATTGGATTTGAAAAAATTCTAAAGATAATTAAGTCACTAGTAAGATCTCTCTATTAACCTAATATTTATAAGTCTATTAAGATAAAAACTCTCATTTTGCAGCTTACCATAAATATCTTAATTCAATCTCTCGATTTAAATCAAGCATGAGCATAACAAATATCACAAGCAGTAACATATTGAATTTATTAAGGAAAAATTTACACACAAAAAATATAGATTTAGCAATCTATAATCATGTTCAAAACATAACTATTCATATTTGACATGTAAGGCAATAAATTAAAAGAAAAGAAGAGAATGAAATCAACTTCCAGCCTTCTGCTCCATATTGCACTATCGTGCATAGGACTGTACTATCATACTAGATTTAATTCTCTAGCTTTTTGTTCATCTTTTCTTCTCTTTTTCCTGTATCCACTCATCACCAAGCACATTGATCGGGTGTTTGATGTGTGTAAGTTTTAATAAATAACCCTCGATAATCTGTAAGCGCACGGTTCGTTAGTGTAGTACTTAAGGTGTTGATCCCACGAGTAGGGATAATCTAATCCTTAAATTTAAGGCTAGAAAATAATACAAAAATTCAAATTGTACGAAACTAAAAACAAGAAATTAATTTAATCAATCAAATCAAATTAAGAATCAATAACAGAAATACTCATTACTAAGCAATTGCAACACACCCAAGAATCAACATAAAGAAATTACCAATTGAGAGAAAGGAAATTTTACCTATCCTTAATGCTAACCTAATTGATTATGAATTACTATATTATTGGTTCTAAATGATCTTAGGGTTGATTATTCTCTCTCGAGTTATAACCATTAACCCTAAATCATAAACCTTAATCAGATTATGGAGGTCGCAATATCTCAATTTACAACTTATCCACAACCCTAATTAGCTCTGAAGTTCTTTAATAAACTATTAAAAACCTATGCAGTATCTCTCTTTGCACAATTTACCGATTTGATTTAATTCTAATTCTATTAAATCACCTAACTCTCGTTAGCCCAATTTAATCGTTTTTCATCCAATTTACCCTCTCAGTTTATTATCAAATTATGCAATTGCAGAATTAAATTACAATAAATCCAATTAATATATAAACAATCAAGTTTTATTAATTCAAAAATAAAACTCTGAAGGTGAGTTTAGAACATTCTTTAGATCCAATCATCAACTATTTAATCTAATTCTATACAATGATAAAAATGAAAATAAATAGAAAATACAATCGAAATAGAGGACAGGAGGCAGTGACATTGGGAAACCTCTTGATCTAGGAAGTAGATCGAGTTAGCTTCTTCTCCTCTTATCTTCCTCAATCTCTCGATGAATTCTCTCTAGGGTTTTTTTTAAGGTGGCTGATGCAAGAGCTCCCTTCTGCCTCTTTGTCTTATTCTTTAAATATCCTTTGTGTTATAAGTAGCCCTAGGATTTTTTGGGGTCCAAAAGGTCTGAAAAATTTCTCAAAACTTGACTTTTTTAGAGTTTGCGCATCTGCCCAATGCAGGCCATGATTGTGGGCAACATATGAGCCTTCTGTCATGATTGTGGCATACAGGCCATGATCGTGGGCCATATATTGGGTTTTTTTATGATGCCACGATTGTGGGCCAACTTTGATGCTTCTGTCTCAATTATGGCCTATTATGCCATGATCATGGGTCGTTGTTTCGGCCCTAATGTCTCTAATACTTCTCCGTTCTTCAATGTTGACCTTGAAACACTGACAAACATATCAAGGTATCTAAAAAAACATAATATTTAAGCTCAAAGACTTGAACTAACCTATAAAAACACTTAAATACAAATAATTAACAAACTAGCACAATTCTAACCTAAACACATACTAAATGATCAAATTAATGGCTAAACACATATCAAACTATGCCCTAAAGAACAATGCAATTTATACTCATCAGTTTCCAAATGAATAAATCATGATTGTAGGAGTTTGACTAAAAGATAACTAAAACCTAAAAAGACCATATAGTATAGCTTAATTTGGGAAACCAGGCTTATGGAAGCCTATTTTAGTTTACACAAGGCTTTGCAAAGACAGAAAATTATATTAGGTAAATTATCATAATTAGCTGAAAGTTTCATATAGACTTCTTTTATAAGATCACTATTGAGGAAGGTGTTCTTGACATCCATTTGAAATATCAACTAGTGCTTGTTAGTAACAATTATGGTGAGATTTCCACTAAAGTTAAATCAGTGCCAGGAGCAAATGCCTCCTTTTAGTAAATACCAAACTCTTGAATAAATCCTTTTAGCAACAAGTTGACCTTTAAATTGTTCAATCGATCCATCAACCCAAATTATAATTTTATAGAGTCATTATAGCCAATAATATACTTGCTTGAATGTAAGTTGACAATGTTCTAGGTCTTGATGCTAATAAGTGCTTGTAGTTCCTCAGCCATTATATAGAGGCTCAAAGCTCACCTCACTGTAGGTTTGAGGTTGAAACATTAAAATCTCAAAGAAAAATGGAAGGGTGACTTACTCGATTAGTATGACAGGGAGTAAGCTAAGGAACAAAAGGTTATGATGAATTAGTAAATGGAGGAGGATAATTTAGAGGAGATAATAAATCCACATCTGGAAGAGATATGGTAGGATTAAACATAAGTTATGTTTGAACTTTTAGAACTATTAAATAATGATCTTGTAGAAAATATCAAGAAATAAGGTTATAGTGTGATTAGAAAAAAATTGACGAGAGGATTCACTAATACAAAATTTTGAAAAAGATAAGATTATCTTATATTCCTCAAAGGTCATATGTTAAGATATATAAAGTATTTATGACAAGGGATCCTAACACCTATACCCTTTATGTTTTATCTCATACCTTAGGGAAAAGCATAATAATGCACTTGATTCTAGCTTAATGTATTCACCTAGTTGGAGAAGAATAGAATAAGTTTGGTAGTTATGAGGATGATTATACAAGCATCTATAAGGAGAGATTACCTAAAATAGAGGTAGGAATATGATTGATAGCATAAACAACAATAAGAGTATCTTCTATGTAAAAGGTTTATGGACAAGAGGAAGAGATGAGAAGAACTTGGATATGAAATACAAGGTAGAAAAAGAAATAGTACCAAAATCTAGTTGAAATTGATGTAGGAAGGCCTAAAGATCATTGAACAAGAATGTAAGAGATGTTAGTAAATTCTCCATTACACCCTCTTTGGGAAGAACCTCAATAGTAGACTGAGAAGATTTAGAAGAGTTACATTATTTAGGTCGTTTCTTGCATTAAAAGACGTGATGACCACTCTTTTTACACCAGTTGCAAAACACCTTCTTCTTCACTAAGTTTTCAGAGATAAATTTCTGATAAGAGAAGGTTTGACTGGCAAGTACAACATTACTAGATATAATAAATTTCTTCATTCAAAGGGAGTTAAGCCAAAGCTTTTTTTTATTGTTAGTTCTTTGATGACAATATCAAGATTTCCTAATGATCCTCTTTTGAAGAGCAGAGATACAAGTAGACTTAAATTCATCTTTAAGAATTATTAGTAGGAGCCAAATATGCTTTCAATCATGAAGATTAGCATAAATAGTGATATTTTGGGCTTCAGCTCAAGTAAGATCTCAACGTGTTAACTAATTCCAAATCTCTTGTAATTTAGACAGATAACTATATATAGTTTGACCAAGTTGTTGTTGCATATGATGAAGTCATCTATAAAGTTAAAATTAGTTGATATCATGAGATACAAAATAACCCTTTTAAAAGATCTCCTACCTCTTTAGTAGTATAAAACTTTCAAAAATCAAGTTTGATTACTTTGGGAGTAGGTATTGGGAAACTATATTAGAATCTGTTGATTGATACCATCCCAAGATACTAGATATCTTATGAATATTCATCTGGCCTTTATGTAGGGTTGACTATTTTTCTAGTAATAACACACTAAAGAAATCTACATGTAAGAAAGCTATACATTTCTTTAGCCTACAAGTTACAGTTAGATTTATCAAAAGCTAACTTTAATTAGTTAAGGTATAGATTAATGAAGTTTAGAAGTATTCAAAGTGCACAGAAGAGAAAAATTCTTAACAATAAGACTTGAAAACACGTGAAAATGAAGAAACATATATGTAAGGCTAAAATTGGACTAATTTGACTCTAAAATGAGTTTAAAACACCCAAAAATCTTAGGAACTGTTCCGACTTTAGAAAAAACTAGTAAAAAGATACCTGAAAAATCAAGTTGCTTCTTTGTACTTTGTTTATCAAGTAAAGTAAATCCAAACTAAGAAATTAATTTATCTGTTGACACAACTCAGCCATGGAACATGAAAAAGCATGAACAAAGAAAGATTCAAACGGAGGAGGAAGGAACATGTTCAAGACGTTTCAAAAGTTTATAATCACAACTTTACTAAAATTAATACTACCGATACTAAAGTTTTAACAAAAGTTGTTTTTATTAAGATTAATAGTTATTTTGATTGTGCTAACCTTAAATGTGTATAGTGGTAGACTGTAGGAGAAAAGGTATACATTACACGACGTTTCGGATCACAAAGAGCTTCTACGCACTTTATTTATTTATTTTTTTCTATTTATAAGTAACGCTGCATGATGTCATCTTACCTACGTCATAAGCGCGGCTACGAGTAAAAAGCAACAACTTTAGCGTTACTGGAACACTTTTAAATGTCATTTAGAGGAATTGTACTTATATCGTCGAAGGATCTAGGATGTATCATTTTAAAAACGTGCGAGTTGTTCATGTCATATAATTAAGGTGCATGGTGATTGACTTAGATTGGTTTGATATTAAATAAGTAACGCATTTGCATATGCATTACGTAAATTGCGTTTGCTAAATCTTTACATTTCTTGTCAAAATTAAATGGAAGCTTAGCTTGTTGAATTTCTAAAAGAATCTTCACGTGTTGAAAAAGTGTCATTTTACTTACTGTCATCGGTAAAATTAAGCACCAAACACCCAACTCAAGGGCAAGGGTCCGTGTGATAAAAATGGTGATTCGTTATTGGATAAAACTAATCAATAGCAAGTTGCTGGTTTATACAAACTGAAAAAAGGATAGAGGGAAGGAAGATTGTGGTGAAAATTCTCACCTGAAAATGTTAAAATGGAGAGGATATGATTGATCATAAAACGCATAAGAAAGAAATGAAGCTGTTTTAATTTGGTGCACAGGAGAGCATGCTCAGAAAAAATTTGTTGGTCAATTGTAAGCAGGAACTCAAACAAATATATGTTCTTCAATTATACGAAGACCAAGACTCAATATATTATAATTACTTAATTGCAAGTAACGTGGGAACACCAGATAGGTGAAGAAACGCGTTAAGACGGTCACATGCCTTATATGTTTACACGCCAATTCCGAAGTCTTTCTTAATTAAATTCTCAAGTCATCAGCGCTTACTTTGATGAGATGAAATGTGTACGTCATTCGCCATTGCTAAACGATTATTGGTTGGATATTTCTTTTACCTCGATAAGAACTACAGATATTGTAAATTTTCCTTTTTTATAATAAGCCTGCTAATTTAAAATTCATATTGTTCTAGTTCAAAACTGTTAACTGAAAAACTGATTCTTAGCTTTGATTCAACTGTTCTGTAATTATATATGGCAGGACTCTTGCACATGAAATTTCTGCATATTTTTATTATGATGATAATCACGGTTTCTCCGTTAACCTACACTCGGATGCAACAAAAGTACAGAAGCTAGATGAAGAACAGAAGGTGAGAAGAAGAAAGTGTCTGAAGCAGAAAAGAGGGAAATAGAGAGAAGCTCTCGAAGGTTCATTCACACAGAGACAAAATGAATCAAATTAAGACACTCTCACGTGACTCACACATTTCAAAACACAAGTCAAAAGCAACTCAATACAAGCTTCAGAAGGCATCTAAACGCAGCTGCAAACAACATGATACACAAATCAAAAGCTGAAAGATTAGTCACCCATGTGAGATGAACATGCCACATGTCTGATTCGTGCAAGTCTCTACTGAAAGCCTCTCTATGCAACACAATATAAAAGGAACAGATAGCATGCATCAGAGTTAAGACCGAGACACGATAAAAAAACTTATGTAATTTTCATTGCATTCTATTTAATTATCTAAGAGTGTGAAAATTAAGAGTAAGGTTTGATAGTTACTAGAGTACTAACTTGTGAGTACTAAGGAGAGTGTGAGACTCTTTCTAAGTGCTTAAGAAGAACACTCATACTCTTGTAATCTTTCTCAATTTTTCTTCACACTAGTTGAAACCACATCTATGGGAACCTTGGATGCAGATAGCATTGAAGCTATCGAACTAAGTAAAATCTTGGTGTTCTTTAGTTTCTGCATTTCATATCACCTGCAAATTAACAGATCTTTATTAGTTTTTGTTTTAACAACACAACAGTATAGCTTTTTTATCCTAACAGAATTGGTATCAGAGCGTTTGGAAATCTCCTACGGCATTTCTTGGCTACTCAAAGCATCAAAGAATCATGAAGAACTGTCTGTAAGTAAAGGTCTGTTATTTCTTTAAACTACAGTCATAATGGTAGGAAAAGAAATGGATGTATTTACTGGAAAAGAAGAATTTACCAT
>JANSVB020000044.1:9777339-9788321 GCA_025504935.2 Erythroxylum haughtii
TTAGTCACTAATGGAAGAAATAGTGGATGTTAATCCATTCAAGAAAGAAGCAGAAGTGATGTTTGTAGAAAACAATCAAAATAAGAAGTCATATAAGAAGAATAGCAAGAAAGGGAGTTGGCAGAAGGGAAGTGGGAAGAATAAGCACACCAAGGAAGGTGAAGAATAGAAAAAAAAGGGAAAATGAAAGAAGTGTTTTTACTATGATAAAGATTGACATTTTACAAGGGACTACAAAAAGAAGAAAAGGGATAAAGCTGCAGAAAGTGGAGATGAAGGAAATGTGGAGAAACCAGAGGATTCAAGTGGTGATGAGATTTTGGCTGTCACTGAAGCGAGTGAAGACCTGAGTAGAGAATGGATCTTTGACTTAGGTTGTACCATGCATGTGACACCACATAGAGACTAGTTCACTACATTCGAACCAATCACTGCCAAGGTAAAAATGACAGATTCTGGGCAGCAAAGGATAAAAGAGATTGGAAGTGTATCCATCAACATGTTTGTTAGGAAGGAAAGGATCCTTACTAATGTCAAATTTGTGCCTAGAATTAGGAGGAATTTGATTTCTGAAAGCTTGTTTGATAAGCAAGGTTTTCATATTAGATCAAAAGATAGACTCAGAGAAATCCTAAAGGATGGTAGAGTGATTATTAGAGCAGTTGAAAGGGGTGGGCTGTACTATGTCATAGGTTTTATATAAGTTAATCAAGTTTATGAAAAGGGAAATCATGAATCAACCAAGCAATGGTATGCAAGGTTGGGTCATGCAAGGAACAAAAGTTTGTTCCACCTCTCTAAGCAAGGATTGATTCCTGATTAAATCCTACGGAAGCTGGAATTCTGTGAACCATATATGCTAGGAAAGCATCACAGATCCAGTTTCTAAAATGGAGCACAGAGGGCCATAGAGATCATGAAATATGCTCACAGTGATCTTTGGGAGCCAGCTCAAGTATCTACTGTAGGAGGGAACCTATATTTTATGTCTATAATAAATGACAAATCTAGAAAATGTTGGGAAAGATGAAGCATTAGAATACTTCATAAAATGGCATACACTCATAGAGAATCAGTCTAGAAAGAAGCTAAGATTGCTAAGGACTGACAATGGATTAGAGTACTGAAATAAAAAATTTAAAGACTATTATAGCAAGAAAGGTATCTTGAGGCATAAAACAGTGAGAGTTACACCTCGGCAGAATGTTGTAGTTGAGAGACTCAATAGGACTATCCTAGAAAAGACCAGGTGCATGCTACTCTTTTTGGGTTGCTCACACTCACTATGGGGAGAAGCTATTAGGACTGCAACCTATCTTGTTAATAGACTCCCCACCTCTGCTAATGATTATAAGACTCCACAAGAAGTGTGGAATGGTAAAAAACCTAACCTAACTCACCTTAGAACTTTCGAATGCGCAGCTTATGCACATCAGAAGGAAGGAAAGTTGGAGCCTAGAGCAATTAAAGGAGTATTCCTAGGATATCTAGGGAGTTAAAGGCTATAAGATCTTACTAATCCAAAAGGGAGGTTACAAAAGTATCATAAGCAAAGATGTAATCTTCAAGGAAGATGAATTCCCTCTGCTGAATAAGAACTTCTCAAATTCAGATCTCCAAAAGGAAGCTCAGGAGTAATTAGGATCACTGAACTAATCAATTTCTTTCTATGTGCCACTAGAAACTGAAGAATGTGTCATTACTCAGCCTACTGATATGGAACCTATACAAGGAACTATACAAAGGATAGAAGAGACTAAAGGTGAGGGTGAAGAAGAAACCCCAGATACAACTACAAATGATCCACAAGGAAATCTACAAGACTATCAATTCACAAGAGATAGGCAACCAAGGCAGAGAATTCCTAATAAGAGGTATATAGACTCAAACTTAGTTAAATATGCATGTCTTTTTGCTGAATCTATAGATTGGAGGGCACCTAAAACGTTTGAAGAAGCCATGACCAAAATTGATGCTAAACAGTGGAAGGAGGCTTGTGAGAAAGAGTATTCTTCTCTAATGAAGAATATGACCGGGACTTTAGTGCCTAGACCTCTTAAAGTCAAATTAATGAAAAACAAATGGTTATTCAAGTTGAAAGAATGAATAACAAAAGCTGAACTAGAAATGTACAAGGAAAGAGTTGTAGCTAAGGGGTATAGGCAGAAAGAAGGAGTTGACTACAAAGAAATATTCTCACCAGTAGTCAAATTTAAGACAATCAGACTCCTTCTAGTATTAGCCGCAGTCTATGACTAAGAAATCCATCAAATGGACGCTAAGACAGCCTTCCTATATGGAAAGCTTGAGGAGGCTATCTACATGAAACAACTAGTCGAATTTGTAGATAAAGACAAGCCTGACTATGTCTGCTTACTTCAGAAGTCCCTATATAGGCTAAAGCATGCACTTAGGTAGTGGAACAAGAAGTTCCATGAGATAGCTAGTGAGATGAAATTTGCAAGAAGTGCCTATGACTACAGCTTATACTACAAGGACTTAGGAGGGACAGAGGTTGTCTTCATGCTAGTCTATATAGACAATCTAATTATTGCTGGAAAAGAGTTAAGACAAAATAATTGAAGCGAAGAATGCTCTGAGCAAACACTTTGATATGAAGACTTGGGAGAAGCCCCGAAGCCACTAGGGATGCAGATTATAAGGAATAGGAGGGAGGGGAAACTATGGTTGAATCAGTAGAGCTACATTCGAAAGGTATTAGCTCAGTACAACATGGAATTGACAAAGCCTACCTCTATCCTTATAAGCTCACATCTTCATAAGGTTGCTAGTAAAAGCCCCCAAACTAAAGAAGAAAAGAAAGTTATGATAAACTACCTTTATGATGTTGGAGATGGTAGCATTATGTATATAATGCTATATACTAGACCATATCTTGCCTATGCTATTAGCATTTTAAGCAAGTTCATGGCAATCCCTGGTTTTGAGCATTGGCAAGGACTAAAGAATGTCCTTAGATACCTTGCTGGAACCATAAGCTAAAGCTAAGCTAGCTAAATGCAATAATATATGTATACATGGATATGTAGATGTAGACTACGCTGTAAATAAAGACACAAGAAAGTCAATTTCAGTGTAATACTTTACATTAGCAGGAAACACAACCAGTTGAAAAGTACAACAACAAACAATTATATCACCTTCAACTACAGAAGTAGAGTTTTATGCAATTACAGAAGGGGTAAAAGAATTATCATGGCTATCAGACATCCTAAAAGAAATTCGAGCTAACCCAGCTCAAGAAATAATTTATACCGACAACCAAAGTACACTCTACCTGAGCAAAGATCATGTCCTACATAAGAGGTCCAAGCATATTAATGTCCGACTCCATTTCATGCGAGATAGAATCGCACAAGGATACATCAACTTGGAGAAAATTACATGAGAGAAAAACCCATTAGACTTCGGAACTAAAATATTAACACAAAAGAAGTTCACTTATTGTAGGGATTACTTACAGATAAGTGAAACTGCATAAAATCGAAGTCAATTTGTCATATCTCACAAATTTGGGGAAACTAAAGTTTTTGGATTCCAAATCACTCACAGATCTGTGTTCTGAGTACAGATTAATGGAGAAGGAGGGAAAATTGTGATGATAATCATGGTATCTCCATTAACCTACACTTAGATGCAACAAAAATACAGAAGCTAGATGAAGAACAACAGGTGTGAAGAAGAAAGTGTCTGAAGCAGAAAAGAGGGAAAGAGAGAGAAGCTCGCAAAATGAATCAAATTAAGACACTCCCACATGACTCACACATTTCAAAAACACAAATCAAAAGCTACCCAATACATGCTTTAGAAGGCATCTAAACATAGATGCAAACAACATGATATGTAGATCAAAAGCTGAAGGATTAGTCACCCATTTGACATGCACATGCCACATGTCTGATTCATGCAAGTCTCTACCAAAAGCCTCTCCATGTAACACAATATAAAAGGAATAGATAGCATGCATCAGAGTTAAGACAGAGACACGATAGAAAAACTTATGTAATTTTCATTGCATTGTATTCAATTATTTGAGAGTGTGAAAATTAAGAGTAAGGATTGAGAGTTGCTAGAGCACTAACTTGTGTGTACTAAGGAGAGTGTGAGACTCTTTGCAAGTATTCAAGAAGAACACTCATACTCTTATAATCTTTCTCAAATTTTCTTCACACTAGTTGAAATCACATTTGTGGGAACCTTGGATGTAGATAGCATTGAAGCTATCGAACGAAGTAAAATCTTGGTGTTCTTTACTTTATGCATTTCATATCACCTGTAAATTAACAGATCTTTATTAGTTTTTGTTTTAAAAAGACAGCAGTATAGCTTTTTTATCCTAACAGAATTGGTATCAGAGAGTTCAGAAATCTCCTGGGGTATTTCTTGGCCACTCAAAACATCAAAGAATCATGAAGAATTGTCTTTAAGTAAAGGTATGTTATTTCTTTAAACTATAGTCACAATGGTAGGAAAAGAAATGGATGTATTTACTGGAAAAGAAGACTTTACCATCTCTTCAGATGCAAGCTCGTATTGAGTCCTATGATTGCTATGGGGCTATTGAAGATCAGTATGATCTTGAGACTAATCCAGTAAAGAAGCTTAAAATGCAAAGACTTGCACACTGCACGTTAATGCTTCACTTATCACCAACAGTGATAAGAAAAGTGCAGAATTGTAATACTGCACAGAAGCTTTGGATCAAACTTGATGAACTTTATGCAAAGAAGTGCCTTCCTAATAAGATGACACTTCTTCACAATCTTGCTAACTACAAGATGAATACCTCTGTCTCTTTAGATGACAACTTAGACTATTTTTTAAAGTTAATTCAAGACTTAGAAGCTACAGATGAAAAAATATATGAGGAGCATCAAGCTGTAGTAATTCTAAAGGCTTTACCTTCTAAATTCAATGCATTTAAGAAGGTAATTAAGTGTGCTAGTGGAGAATCCCTCACTGTAAAGAGGGTGTTAGACTCACTAATGGAAGAAATAGTGGATGTCAACCCTTTTAAGAAAGAAGCAGAAGTGATATTTGTAGAGAACAATCATGAAAAAAAATCTTGTAAGAAAAATAGAAAGAAAGGAAAGTGGTAGAAGGGAAGTGGAAAGGATAAGCAAAACAAGGAAGGTGATGAAAAGGAGAAAAAAGGAAAAGGAAAGAAGTGCTTTTACTGTGATAAAAAGGGACATTTTGTAAAGGACTACAAAAAGAAGAAAAGGGACAAGGCTGCAGAAAGTGGAGATGCAGGAAATGTAGAAAAACCAAAAGATTCAAATGGTGATGAAATTCTAGCTGTCATTGAGGACAATGAAGACCTGAGCAGAGAATAGATTTTTGACTCAGGCTGTACAATGTATGTGACACCACATAGAGACTAGTTCACTACATTTGAACTAGTTACTACCATGGTTAAAATGACAGATTCTAGGTAGCAAAGAATAGAGGGGATTGGAAGTGTTTCCATCAACATGTTTGATGGAAAGAGAAGAATCCTCAGTAATGTCAGATTTATGCCTGGAATAAGGAGAAATCTGATTTATGAAAGCTTATTTGATAAACAAGGGTTCTAAATCAGATCAAAAGATGGACTCAAAGAAATCCTAAGAGATGGTAGAGTCATTATTAGAGGAGTTGAAAGGGGTGGGTTGTACTATGTTATAGGCTCAACAGATGTCAATCAAGTTTTAGAGAATGGAAATCATGAACCAAACAAGCAATGGCATACAAGGTTAGGTCATGCAGGGAACAAAATCTTGTTCCATCTCTCTAAACAAGGTTTAATCCTTGAATAAAACCTATAGAAGTTGGAGCTCTGTGAATCTTGTGTGCTAGGAAAGCATTACAGATCAGGTTTTCAAAAGGGAGTTGAGAGAGCCATAGAGATCATGGAATATGCTAATGGTGATCTCTGGGGGCCAGCTCGAGTGCTTAAAATAGGTGGGAACTTATAGTTCATGTCCATTATTGATGACAGATCTAGGACATGTTGTGTATGTCCGATGAAGAGAAAGGATGAAGCACTATCCGATGAAGTCCATTATTCTTTAGTACTTCTTTTATTATATATTGGCTATTTGAATATTCTCTTTTTTATAATCTTTAACTTTAACTTTTTTTTTTAAAAATGTAGCTTTTCATTGATAACAAAAAAATTATTACCCACTTATTAGGTAAGTGTGCTTATCATTGATATGTAATATAATGGTATGTATCAATCAATCGAGGAAACAAAAAAGCCCATCACTATTAGCTATTCTAAAGATAATAAATCGAAAGATGATTTTAACAACAAAATATAAAATAAAACTAAATTAACTTCAACAATTGATCAAAAGATAACGTAATCAAATATCTATGTCTAGATAAGTAATTCTCCTAATCTCACTTTTTACTTCATGATTTAAATAACATAAATTAGATATATCTTCTAGATCAACAGGACTTTTTGAAATAGTATTTTTAGTGACAACCTTTTAATGTCTTGTTAGTCAGTTCGTATCTATACCATTACTAAAATTGTTTTGAATGTGTTACACTATGTCAAAAAAGCCATGTAAGATTTTATTTTAATACTATAAAGATATTCCTTAATTACTTATTTAACCCCCTCAACTTAAGCCAAAAGCTCTCTTGAGTTGTCTATAGGTCAATTAAAATTATATTTACTTTTTAGTATGAATAAATCAGCATGAAGACTAACAAGCATAGCTCACAAAAATATATCTCAAATTGTAAATTAAATTATAACTATCCATGAAAAAAGCATTAAAGTTTTTCATATATAAACAGAGACAAAATGTCTACCAAAAATTTATTGTAAAAATAATGAAATTATGTTAAAAGTGAATCTAGATACTCTTTTTTATGCCAATAAATTGATCTAATAAGATGAAATATGGTCTTGATTCTCTCATAAAAATAGCATAAAATTGATTACCCAATGGTGGAGAAGCCTTTCTATGGCTTCCCCTAGTTTTTAGGAACAAAATGATGTTTCTTATATGTCTTTTCTATAAAAGACAACTAAAGTCCCGTAAAATTTTGATTTTTAGACTATAATACATTTTATTCTGAGTAAGACATTGTTTGCCCCATAGTCATGGCTCAGTCCATAGGCCTTAGTATATCTTCTGAGTGATAGACATAACCTTTAGCATGGTTGTGTCTCTAATTCATGGATATCGTCATTTTCTTAAAGATAAATACATGGACTTTGGCACGATTGTATCTCGTAACCATGGATCACTTTGTTTTCTCTATGACTTCCGCATAGTCCCCTACATGGTTATAGCTCAGGCCATGCCACTTGTTGTACTTGATACTTCTCGGTCATAGACAGGTATATGGGCGTGGGCTAGACCAAGTTCCTTCAAAATTATTAATTTATTTATTTATTACTTGGAATTTTCTTTAACTATTGAATAATATCATCTTAATATCTAACTTACATAAATACTTAAAAAAGATATTAAATAAAGTAATTTAAAGTTAAAATCAAGTAAAATACTTAACAAAATATGCGTGTAGTTCATGTGCATCAAATATCTCCACACAAACTTTTTCTTGTCCTTAGGCAAATCGATTCCATTTCTCTTAACATAAAATTATAGCAATTTTAGGAAAGAATTCAACAATAATAAGAGTAACAAACACTACTCATTTTGAATTTAGCTGAAGTATTGATTAATGAATTAGGTATTTAAATAGTTGGATTAAGTCAAAAGTTAATTCAATTTACCTTAACAATCTTTCAAACATCAACTTAATCTACAAAATTCAACCTAATACATAAAGTAAACATACACGAGCTTTAAACTTTCATATATTTTGATAACCTAAATTAATAGAAAAACAAAAATTTAAACTTTAAATTAATGAAGAATTAGAGGTTTGTTTGAAAGGTCACCTAAACTTTTGACACAAAAGAAAATCTCTTATTAATAATGCTTCTAGTTACTCAATTTAGTCATTATTACAAATGGTTATTAGCACTATTCTTTAACTTCAATCTTTTCTCTTTAAGTTAATTCCAATGGAGTGAATTCGTTTGTGCTCACTTACTCAAATATTTATGATTTTTATTTATTCATATTTTATGGGATAATTAAATAATTCAAAAGAATTGTCTTCAAACTTGATGATATGCCTAAGTTATAGAAATATTGTAATGCAAATTAACCTAAGTTATAGAAATATTGTAATGCAAATTAAGTATCTTTGGTCACCATTGTTAGAGAATATTAGAACTAAATTATTCATCAATGCTTATAACTATTATCTTAGACTAATTAAATAACATACAAGTTAATCTTGTAATGTGTCAGCTTAATTAATTACCTTCATTAAAAAAATTCTAGAATTATTATAAACATATATAAAAGACTTCTTTGGCCCATGTTTATCATAACTGTCCAATGTGATTTTGATTATTGAAACCAAATTGAAACCAACCTATCCTATTGGGTGAGTTCACAATTGGAAAACTGAATCACAACAAATTCTACCTTAATGATTAGATAATCACCATATTCTAACTAATGATAACCTTACAAAGGAACTGTAATTCATACATCTAGCCATCAATTATTCTAACAATATTTAAATGTGAACAGAATTTGGACGACTTAATTGACAGAAGTGACATTAAGAAGTAATACATGTATTAAATCCAACACTACATTGAGCAATCACAATGAGGTTCAAGTATTCATATTTGACCAAACACTATGGTATATGACATTTGTTAAACCATAGGAATTGAGAAAGCAAGTTCTTGCGATGACTCTTAGGCTCATGGAATTTTTGACCAATAAGCCTCATGGGAACTACATCATGGGTTTCTAACCTATATACCGTCTGAGGGGTTTATTAAGCAAAGAATTGTCATGTCTGTTAAACCTATGAATTTCTTATGTTAATATTAAGTTTGAATTAATCAAAATGAAGTTAAAGTATTCATGTTTTAATTAATCACCAACACATTCATTTCCAAAGTTTGAATTTAAACAAGCACTATGGTACGTAACATTGTTATATCATATGAATCGAGAAAGGAAGTTCTCTCTGTGGCTCCTAGTCTCAGTGAATTTTTCACCGATAAACTTTATGGGAGCTACATCACGGGTTTCCAACCTATATACCATCCTAGGGGTTTATTATGCCAAGAATTATCATGTCTGTTAAACCTATAAATTTCTTATGTTAATATTAAGTTTGAATTAATCACAATGAAGTTCAAGTATTCATGTTTTAATTAATCACCAACAAGTTCATTTCCAAAGTTTGAATTTAAACAGGCACTACGGCATGTGACATTATTATGCCATATGAATCAAGAAAGCAAGTTCTCTATGTGACCCCCAGTCTTAGGAAATTTGTCACCGATAAGCCTCATGGGAGCTGCATCACGGGTTTCTAGCCTATATACCATTTTAAGGGTTTATTAAGCAAAGAATTTTCATGTTTGTTAAACCTATAAATTTCTTATGTTAATATTAAATTTGAATTAATCACAATGAAGTTCTACTATTCATATTTGAATTAATCACCTACAAGTTCATTTCCAAAGTTTGAATTTAAACAAGCACTATAGTACGTAACTTTGTTACATCATATGAATTGATAAAACAAGTTCTCGCTGTGACTCCTAGGCTCGTGAAATTTTTCACTGATAAGCCTCATGGGAGCTGTATTACGGTATATACCATATTAGGGTTTATTATGCAAAGAATTATCATGTCTATTAAACCTAGGAATATAATACGTTAATACTAAGTTTGAATTAATCACAATGAAGTTCAAGTATTCATGTTTGAATTAATCACCTACAAGTTCATTTCCAAAGTTTGAATTCAAACAAGCACTGTGGTACATGGCATTATTACACAATATGAATCGAGAAAGCAAGTTCTCGTTGTGACTCCTAGGCTCGTGAAATTTTTCATTTCTAAGCCTCATAGGAACTGTATGACGGGTTTCCAACCTATATACCATCCTAGGGGTTTATTATTAAAAAAACTATCATAAATTTTTGATGAGTTTCATCTAAGGGGTATTATGTAAAGAAGAAAATTTTGTTTCATTATTATGTATTGGATCATCCATAAGATCTCAAACTCATTCCACTTATAGCAGTTACTTATGTATCTATACATCTACTCATGAATGATTCAAACGAAAGCCAAATGAGTTTGTATGGGTTAGAATTTGTTATACTTAAATTATGATTGGATTTATTATAAATTTTTGCTATCTAAATGTGGACTCAATTAGGCATGGACGTGTAATTTGGAGGCCCAAATTGAGTTGTGGTTATTGGTGGTTGTAGAAGTTTCTTGTCATTCCAGGAATGACCTTTCTTTTGGAAAAGAGATGTTTGTTTTACAAGAGAAACTTTGCCAAATTTTTAGTAGGCTCCATACAAAACATGACATCGCTATTTTTAAAATAAAAAATAGAACTCTTTAATATTAAATTATGCTCTTACTCTCGAGGTATCTAAAATTGGTTTAGGTTTTAAATCCTAATAGTCATTCCCACTTTTCTTTTGATAAATCAATCAAGAGCAAAACCTTCCACTTTGAGAAACTAGGTTTAGTGTGAAGGAGCATATTCTACCTACGAGTTAATATTCGTGGTTATAAACATATATTAAAATTCAGTCTCATTTTCATCATGAAAAACGTCATTATTATCATATCCACACTTGTACACATATTTTTTTAATGCATTGTTATGCTTGTCTTGATATATGATGATGTGGAGGATTATTATGGTATGAGCTACCTTGTAGCATCCCACTCTCGCAAGACCCGAACTCGATATCGTAGGTGATATCCGAGCTCGTGTCCCACGAGGGTGGTATGCTAGAGCAGTTAATGTTGGACAAATGGTGGTTGACAAATTAATCCCACTTGTGTTTTGATAATAATAAAATGTATAGAATTGGTTAAGAA
>JANSVB020000044.1:9815045-9825778 GCA_025504935.2 Erythroxylum haughtii
ATCCTCCTGTAGACGATTGAATTTTGTTTTAGGTTTTTTTGTCTTCTTTTAATTTTACTTATATTTGATGTTTATGTTAAATTCTATTTATGTAATGTAATTGTCAATGTTTTTGTTTCATGTTTAACTTCTACTTGTTTATTTCCTCATCACGAACTCTTGTTGTAAATTGTAATAGTTTGAAAGTTAAGGATATTTATTGTTCTTTTTATTAGATGTTTTCATATAATTATTATTTATTAAAATGATAAAATTGTGTTATTATAATACTTTAAATACTTTGTATTATTCTTAGAGGGTGCTTGGTTGATGGGTTTAGAAAGAGATTAATAGGTAAGGAATGAAAAGTGAATGATTGGTTATTGATTATCATTATAAGGATAATAGTTTGATATCTTACTTTTGGAGAATTTTCCATATCCTTCATTTAAATATATTTTAATTAATTAATTACAATATAATTAATTAACTAATTACAATATAACAAATTTTATTTTTCAATATTTTTTATAAACCAACCATTATCAATGGTAATGATAATCATTCATTTATTTTAACCATCATAATTATAATGATAATATTCATTCCCAATATTTACTATATCCATTCTCATTCTTATTACCATTATCATGATTGTCTTTTTTTCATATTAATTGTGGTTATTATTCATACGTGAAATATTTAAAAATTATTGTTGTTTCATATTAATTGTAATTATTATTTATCATTATCAATTTTGGAGACATGATTGATGTAAACTTATAACGTATACAGTATAACAGTACAATATATCAATGGACTATTTGTAAAATTAAAAAAATTCAGAGATTATTTTATAAATTTAAAAATTTATATGAAACGATATCCAGTATTGACCGATGCCAGTATAGTACCGTACCAGAACTCAATCCGTTACCAAGTTCGATACGGTATTCGTAACTTTGATTATAATATAATTAATTAAAATGATATTAATTAATTAAAATAATATTAATTAATTATATATTTATCTATTTTAAAAATAAAATATAATTAATTAAAATATATTAAAATTTATTGTAAAATAAAATTTTAATAAACTTTTATTTCTTAATATTTTTAACAAACCAAACTAACTATTATCAATAATAATAGTAATCATTCCTTCATTCTAGCCAAACATCATAATTATAATGATTATATTTATTTTTATTTTTTATTAAATTTATTCTCATTCTTATTATTATTATCTAATTTGAATCAATCGACCTGAATTCTTTTTCAGGGGGAACACAATGGGCTTCGTAGACAACAAGAAGCAAAGCAGACCCCATATTTCCAGTTCCTGATAAAGTTGCGTTAGAGGATACAATCCAACTCATGTATCCTTCAAATATTTTGCCAAGAAGAGCAGGATTTAGATTTATGCCTTCAACAAGCAACTCCTTTTTTACAGCAAAAAAGCATAGCTAATGTCTTTGAAAACGACCAAATCAATGGCATCAACACGACTATGTTTCTTTTCTTCTGGGAACGAGGGACAGCTTGTCATGTTCCCTTTTGTCGCCTGGACATTGTCTGTTATAGAGTGAAATCTTGGTAAGTTGGTTTTGGACAATGTTAGTACTTAGTAGGTACCAGACACCGAGTTGAGTTGCCATGAATGTTGTAAATCTAGTGAAATTATAATTCAGAACTTGTAAGATTTCTAGCCTAGGGCGTGAGCTATGAACAACAATATTGTAAGAATTGGCCAAGCCAACGAAACCTAAAGTTCCCATTCTGGAACCATCTCATCCAACTGTGGCGTGCATATGGGGGCCAACTGAGTGACAATTGCATGTGGAAACAGAAATAGCTTTGCCCATCAATTCTCATCAAGAAATCTACTGTTTGATAAAGACCAGACATTGATAAACCTTTCATCAATGGAATATAAAAAGGACTTTCACTTTATAAAGCAGAAATGCCAAGTTTGAACGAGATCCTCAGCACTCAGGAGCACTCTTTTTTTTGCCTCTGAAATGAATAAAAGCAGTTGGATCTATGTACATTGATTTGTAGAGTTAATGGATAAAACTGGGGCAGCTAGTGGCAATCCAGGACAAAAGGAACCCCATTTCTTCCTATTTGTTCCCTAATTAGATGCTCAATGTTTTCTAATGCTCTTACATTGCAAGGGCTGAAGAACAATGAGTCCCAAGTTTGATTGGCTTCTCTGATCTAAGCGACAAAATCATTTCTGAACTATAGAGTGACTTTAGTAGGCTACTTTTCTACGATGTAACAAAGACAAACCACACCTCTCGAAAAAATGAAAGATTATTGACGTACGAATTTAATCCGAAATTGGAATCCTCTAGCCTCAAATTATTGACATAAAGATCAGACGATAAGATTTCGATGGCAAGTGGCAGACAAATTAGAATTTTCTTGCTCAATTTGGTGAATTAGAAAACTTTAGTTTTTCATGGAAAATTGAGTATTGCTCTATTACATTTTGTAGCACAGCTTTTTGAGGTAGGAGCTGAATAAAACAATGATAAGAGTGCAGTAAGAGGAGGGAGATGAGCAGAAATGAGAGAGAGAAAGAGAAGAGAGAAGAGAGGTTAGGAGATTCACGAAAGTTAGGATAATTCTCTATTTTTTCATTAACAATCATGGCAAAAATGTTAACATTCTAACATACTTCAAATAAGGTAGGAAACTTGAGCAATCTAATATTACATTCTATGCCCATTTCCATCAAATAGAATAAAATAATTATTTAGATATAATCAACAAATTTAATTGACATATGGGTTGTCCTTTGGTTCTCTTGATTCTCTGGGCTGTTGCATCCTTAATGATGATTATTGGTCCGGCAACATTATCAATCTTATTATGAAAAACCTTTTCCTCAAGGTTGAAATAAGGAAAATCTTGTTGGAACACTCAAAAGGAGTTCTTAAGTAGCTTCCAAAAGAGATGAGATTGCCAAGGAACCAAACTTAAGGAACAAAATAGCCATTTTGAAGCGCATAATGATGACTCAGAATTTGTTCTAGTATGAGGAGAGGTTGTTGATAAGTTGTTATTCTTGATATATTTTAGGCCTATTTTGTCATTATTTTTGCATTGAATGATTTTAAATTGCCTTTAGTTTTGTAAATATGGTATTGCTCCTTTGTTCTTGGTATTTACAGGTATTTTGGGAAGATAATGAAGCAAACCTGAGGAATATACAGTCTACGTATGTACAAACACACAATCCATGTAAAGTAGAAGTTTAAATTTGAAGATCCGAAAGTCACACAATCTGATCGTGTAGATTACACAGACCGTGTCTTTCGAGCGAGAACACACAACCAGACTCGAAAATTATACAATCTGACCATGTAAATTCACACGGTCTGTGTATGACAGCTTTTCATAACAGTTTTCAATGATTAAAAGGTAGTTTTTGAGAGACCAACGAGGGAGATTTTTCTAGAGGGAGTTGAACATTGGGATTCAAGAAGGAGGAGAAAAACAAAGAGCAATCGAAGAACAAGAAAATCTTGGAGATTGAGAGATCAAGATTCAAGAAGCAATTGGAGTTCCTTTTCCTCCTCTTTACATTTATTATTTATCTTCAATGTTCATTTTTATAATTTTTACCTTTAGGTTGAATTCAGTTATGAATCTGTAAATTTTCTTATTATAGGATGTTTGTTTCAACTTGGGATTTATGTATTAAACCTTATGTCTTTACTTCTAAATTCAATGTTGACTTGATTTCAGTAAAGTAATTTTGTCTCATATTGATTTGATCTTTCTAATCTAGGGTTTCTTATTAAATAATGATAGATGTTAAACTAAGTATTGAAAAGTGATGTTTAATATATGAATTGCTAGATTAGAATTAATTTAATATATCTAGAAATAGAATTCTTCATTAGGAGTATTTGAGATTAACCACTGTGTTCATTGGGTTGGGTTTGATTTTTGGTCTAAGAAACTGATTTAAAAATTGGAATCAACACGTTAATTACTTCAAAAGAACTAATTGATAAGAGTGGGTTAATGTACTTGGATCAATATTTTATTTCGTAAGGATTACATGATTTCTTTGTTGAGATGAATTCCTAGAATATTAGCTCAAATTCTGTTAATCGCGCATTGAAACTTTTTTAACAACTGAATTTTCATATTTGATTGCTTAGCAAATTTAGAAGGTATAAATTTAGTACTTTGACCTAGTCCTTGTGGATCGACACTTGATTGCTGCAACTAAACCCATACACTTGCGAAGCCTATCAGTACCTCATTGCCAATCATAAATGTCAAGCTACTTTTGGGCACGTCAATTAGTAGCCATAAATGGTCTCCTCAAGATGATGGGAACCTTAGTGTCATATTTTATATCTATTATCAAAAAACTCATAAGAAAAATTAATTTTCCTACTTTAATAGTTAGGTTTTCTACTACTTCAATTAGATACCTAATAAACCTTTCAAGTAATTAGAGTAGCACTATTGTTAGCTTAAGTTCTCATATTCTAAGCTTCTTAAAAAGAGATAAAAGTAATACTTGCACCTAAATCACATAAGATATTATGAATATTAGAAGCACTAAAATGGTATGGAATTATAAAACTGCCTAAATCATGTAAATTTAATGGTAGTTTATTTTGCAATTTTACACTACACTCCTCAGTTAAAGGTATAAGACTATACTCCTCAAGTTTATTTTTATTTTTAGATGATTTCCTTTAAACTTTGCAAGGATAATATTTACCTACTGCTTTTGCAAACAGGAAGTTGATGTGTAACTTCTTGAAACTATCTAGAAATTTCTTGAAGGTATCCTCATCCTTCTTTTTTAACCTCTAAGGGTATTAAGTAGGTGGCACATAGGATTTAATGATAGGTTGAGTCCTGGTTGTTGTACTGTTCACCTAGTTTAACCTTTGAACTTCAATCCCCTTTTCCTTTTCCTTATAATTGTTCAAGTTTTACAATTCCTTTCCTTTAGTGGCTACAACATCAAATGTTTAGTTACTCCTTAGTAAACTAGCTAACACCCTCTCTTTTGGGTTTACCTCTATGCTCCTAAGAAACTTGTCTTAACCTCTTTCACTTACTAACATAACATAATGTTCTCATTCTTATATTAAATTAATAGGTATTTCTTGCTCTATCGATAAGAGTTGGTTGAACAGTGTTAGGGTTTCCCGTGAATACATTGATGGAGTGACAATATTTATGAATTTTGTGGCTGAAAAAAAGGGCAAAGAGGATGAAATTTCATGCCCTTGTGCACGTTGCATAAATTGTTATATGAGGTTTTAGAGGCATGTTTATGAACATTTAATGCATGGAAAATCAGACTTGATAGGAGTTGCTCAAAACAAAAGAGTAGTTAATTCTTCCATAAACCCTTCGACACAAGTTGGAATTGAAGAGGATCTTCAAACCAGCAAAGAAGAGCCACTGGTTAATTTAGATGAGAAACTAAATGCTTCTGGTGCAAATTCTGTGTACACATCACGAAACAACCAAAATCCCCTTCACCCCGAAGTTTTGGCTCATAAGAAGAAGGCAGTTACTTTAAAGAGAGAAGGAAAATTGGCAGAGGCTCGCAACGAACTCAAGCAAGCAAAGTTGATTGAGAAACGTATGCAAGAACAGATCCCTCAGTCTGAATCTGGCAAGCACGATATGTCATCATCAGTATCTAGCGCTCCTCTTAAGCAGAAAGAACCTGGCATTTCAGATTTGGCTCCAAAATCATTGTCTGGGCGCAGCCGCTTCAAGTTGCAACAGGAGGCCCTAAGCCACAAGCGACAGGCCATGAAACTACGAAAAGAAGGTCAGATGGACAAAGCAGAGGCCGAGTTTCAGTTGGCCAAGGCTCTTGAATCGCAGTTGGAGGAATTTACATCACAAGATTCCTCAAATTCTTCAGTCCATATGGCAGTACCTATAGATAATTTGGGTGTGGAGGATTTTCTTGATCCTCAACTTCTATCTGCCCTAAAAGCTGTTGGAGTTGTAGATACTAATGCTGCATCTCAAGGTCTAGAGAGAACGCGGCCTGCCCCGAAAGCTATTGGAGTTGAAGATGCTAATGTTGCATCTCAGGGGCCTGGTACGGTGAGCCCTCTAAACAGTGAAAATCCTAACCAGGAAAGGATTCAGTTAGAAGAGCAGATTAAGGCAGAAAAGGTAAAAGCAGTGAATTTGAAACGTTCAGGAAAGCAAGCTGAGGCCTTGGATGCATTGCGGCGATCCAAATTGTTGGAAAAGAAACTAAATTCCCTGTCTGCGAATTGAGGAATAAAAGATGTTTCAAGATTATTTCGCCTTCAAATTGTCAGATGAGACCTTTTGAAAGAAGATTGTATGAATATACTTGACATTCTTTGTGTCATTGTATAGCAAATATATTGATGGTGAACTTCAACATTGTCTGAAGTTGTAGCACAGATAGGAATGTAAAGTGAATTCGCTTTTTCAATTTGACATAGGATTATCGAAGTGAACGGCTGGCCTCTCCAGTTCTTGATTGTTAACAATAATGGCATGTTACACGCTAAGAATTTATCTTTAAGATATTTAAATTTTGCTCCTTTTCAGTTTATCTTAAATTTCCTAGGTTGACCGACATGCAGTGTGCTGTGTTTTTCTTTCGTTAGCCACTGTAATTGGTTCCAAGGAAGGAAGCTGTGCAAAGCGAGCGATACAACAGCCAACTTAGCAATTAATCAAGGGGTATAAAAGAAGTCAGCAGCTGGAAATATTAAACACCAACAAAAATCAAGTCTTCTTTATTTTTCTCTTCATTTTTTCAGCTGGTAAATTTGTAAATGTATCATTTCTCTCTTGCATGTGAAATTTTTTTCATTTGTTTTCTCAACAAATTGTGAGAAATTTGTGGAGATTAGCAATCCCAAAATTTTGCAAACCCTTAGCACATAAATAGAATTTCAGTTATTATTACATGCCTTTTATTGTGATTTTTAGTCATCCTATACTAGTTCACAGTTGAATTGTATGTTGTAATTGTTTAGGACAACAAATTGAAGTCTAGAAGGATATAAAAATAGAGAAAAGGTGACTCGAAAATGAAGGAAAAAAAAGAGGTAGGAGAAGAGGAGAGGGTGAAGAATGCAATTTTGAAAATTTGAAGTTATATTAAGGAGTAAAATAGGAAATGCAAAATTTTAAGAGTAATATTGGAATTTACTTCCAAAAAGGTTATTTTTGTATTAATATAAATAAGTGAAGGTAAAATAAGACTTTTAATAGTTAAGAATATTTTAGTAGCTATGTTAGTTAGGTCATTAAGGATATTTTTTATAATTAAGAAGAAAGTAGAAAAAGGAATAATGTTGGATTATTAAGTTTAATTAGGTTGAAAATTTTTCTTAAATTGGTCTGATAAAATTTTGTAATCTCTAGGTCTGAAGAGCAGATTACGGAGTAAATTGGACTATCAATTAGTTGAATATGAAATTCAGGTAAGGGTAACCTTAGACTATACTCTTAAAATAGTGTATTGTTTTGTTATTAATAATTTATTTTACAGCAAATCATATTTTGAATCAGTAATTAATTAAATTAATGATTAATAGTTACATATATGAATTATGTTTATTTATTTCGCAAATAATTAGCAAAGTACAAGGTATTTCACTTTTATATTTTGTTACGTATTATAATGTGCATCGCTTGTTAATTCGGAATAATAGAGACTGACTGATAATAGGTTGTGAACAAATGATGTAAATCAAGAATTTGTAGCTTGCTTAGGATAAGCTACATTCGATGATTATAGATTGAGAGTGATGATTAGTTATCTATCCATAGAGCAAGTATCGGGGCCAACATGAGTCTAAAGGATGTCCTACATTGATGGTTAGGTACTGGAGTGGTACTGGGATATCTTGTATTAATGGCTAGGGATTGTAGTAGTACCAAAGTATCAAATTAGATTAAGAAATTAAGGTACCATGTGCTGATATTTATATATCTAATTACGTTTTCATTTAGTGAGAGATTACGATGAGTAGAGATAAGCTAGTAAACCATTAAATGTAAGCCTACTAGGTTAAGTAGAGCCAAGACAATTTAGTTAATTATGAGATAAAACATAAATAGCAGTAATGAAATAATATTAGTCTTAATCGTTGCGGACATAGTATGGCACCATTGGTAAAGCTAAGAGCATTGGACGTGAGATTGAAGATTGATTATGTGAGTAATTTATTGGCGACATTATAGGTTCAACAATATTTGGGAGATAAGATTAAAGAGGAACAAGCTAAGGATTCTTATCTGATGCGAATAAGAGAGAGAGAGTAATAGAGTAGGGGGGAGTAACTTTTTAGTGAGAGCAGAAGGAGTGTTAGTGATTGGGACATAAGTTTGTGTGCCGGATGCAAATGTATTAAAAAAGGAAATTTTCAAGAAAGCTCATAGTGCACTATATGCTATGCTTCTTGGTACTACAAAAATGTATCAGAACATGAGACCTTAGTACTAGTGGCCAACACTAAAGAAAGATGTAGCATAATTTGTATCAAGGTGTTTAACCTGTCAATAGGTCAAAACAAAGCATTAGGTAGTAGCAGGAAAATTAAGACTCTTAGTTATTCCGTTGTGGAAGTGGAAGAAAATTATAATAGATTTTATGGTAGCATTATTGAGGACCAAATGTAGACATGATTTAGTTTGGGTGATTATGAATAGATTGACCAAATCAGCTCATTTCTTACCTTACAACAGACAGAATCTTTGGACAAACTTGCCAAGTTATATGTTGATGATATTGTGAGGTACATAGTTTCAATGTCTATTTTCTCATACCAAGATCCATGATTTACTTCCCGATTCTGTATGAGTTTACCAATAGGTTTGGGGACTAAGTTAAATTTTGAGTACTGCATTTGACCTTTAGTCAAATAGACAGTCAGAGCGTACTATTCAAACATTAGAGGATATGATGAGAGCTTGTGTGTTGAACTTTAAGGCAATTGGGATAGATATCTACATTTTATGGAGTTTGCATATAACAATAATTATCACTCTAGCATCAACATGAAACCATTTGAAGCATTGTATGGAAGGCACTGTAGAGATTCAATATGTTGGGATATAGCGGGTCCTAGATTGTTAGAGAGATCGGAGTTAGTTCAGGAGATGATGGAGAAAATATGGGTAATAAGGTAATGCTTAAAGGCAGCTCAGAATCGACATAAGAATTATGTTGATCAACATCATCGGGTTATAATATTAGAGGTATGGTATTTCTTCGAGTATCACCTTGGGGAGAAATTTTGAGGTTTAGTAGGAGAGGGAAGTTGAGAGTCTCATATACATTAGGCTGTATGAAATTGTACAGTATGTGGGGCTGTTAGCTTATAAATTAGCATTACCAAAAAAATTATCAAAAATTTATGATGTGTTTCATATGTTGACGTTGAAATGGTGTTGATCGAATCCTAACCATGTTAAATCAAGGCTTGAGATCGAAGTTACAAATGATATGACTTGTAAAGATGAGTTAGTAGAGATATTGGATAGACATATTATGAAATTAAGGAGATGGGAGATTCCAATGGTGTGAGTTTTATGGAGTCATCGTCATTCTCCAAGAGAGGCGACATGGGAGGTAGAGGACAAAGTTTGACATGAGTATCCTCGTTAGTTTTGATCCTTAGGTACGTAATTTAATTTCAAGGAAAAAAATTTTTCAAAGGGGAGAACTATAAAGCTCATAAAAGGAATCCACTTCTTATTACTATGTTGGAAAAGTGAAGAGGGTCCAACCAAATATAAAAGATGCCAAACATTGAATCTAATACAATAAACATTGATTTAATGAATATCCCAAGCACATATATATTGCACTTGGCTTTTTTAGGTTATATATATCAAAATTAAAGCACATATATATTACATTTGGTTTTTTTGTTATATCTATCAAAAATAAAGTGAACATAAGGATACATTTTCTTCTATTATATTTAAAATAATTTAATGATTTAAAATTAAGTAATAATTTATTTATAAATTTAATTTATGACTAATTAATTTTTTAAATATAAGGAATGAGAATATTTTAAGAACATTTATTTTAAGAACATTTAACAATGGAGTTATATTACTAACCTTTCATAATGTCTTTTAGTTTCAATTAAATAGAAATTACCATCTTTACTTTAAGATTGATTTAATAAAAATAAATAAAATTTTGTCATTTTAAATTTTATTATTATGATTTTTAAAAATATGGTTGACATTTTGATATAAAATTACAAATTGTACACTACAATATATTGAAAGAATATTTTGTAATTTTTAAAAAATTTAAGAACTATTTTATAAATTTAAAAAATTACCCAAAACTATACGATCGGTACTGAAAATCAAATTCAGTATGAATACTAATATAGTATCTATTAGACCCCTAAATTGTAATAGCAGAATTGTGTAGACATTGGCAAGCCTTGAATAGTGTTTGACACACGGAACAACGGAACAAGGCAATGACTTGCGAGGAGGCAAAGACAAAAAAGGGCAATGTCAAACGTTGTCATTCATTGGTACATATTGGCGGAAATCTTCGACAAGATGCTAGATTTAGAAGTGAAACCAAAAAAAAGCTTGAGATAGACATCAAGTGGAAGGTTAGCTAGCTCATACACATGACGGGAATATGCGAGAGTTCCAAGGTGACTTTGAAAGTAGATCAAACATGGTGCGAGTTTTAGTATAGTTTTAGACCT
>JANSVB020000044.1:9860736-9872079 GCA_025504935.2 Erythroxylum haughtii
TTTTTGCCAAATCCAATTATCGTTTCAAAAATGGAGAGCATTTTCAAAAACTCAAGTATCAGTTTGAAACTTATAAGGGCTTTGCATGCAAGGGCACAAAAGAACAAGTGCAGAGAATGTTTGATTAAGTCCAAATTCATCAGTAAAAGCAACAGGCCCACAAAATTGGTGTGCACAATTCTTAATAAGTGTACAATGCAAAATATAAAAGGGAACGGCTCCCCCTTTTTTTATTTTTTTTCTTTCTCAGTGTAGAGAAGTAAAAATGTAATGTTTCTTGTCATCATTGACATTAAAATTAAATATCCCAAAGCTTTTATCTCCCATTTTGGCAGGATCATTTTCAATGCCAAAGTTAAGATAACTATTTTACCTACTAAGATTAAAGTTAAGATAACTATTTTACCTACTAAGATTAGACCCATTTCTAGTGTTCATATTTTTCTCTTACATATGGTGCTTCAATGATGGAGAATTCATTGCTAAACACGAGTTATTCCAACAACTAAGTATTGATGAGTTGTTATTATCATCTACTTTTACATATTGATGAACCATTTACAAATCTGCTCTAATTGCTTTGGTGACTGGTCTCAGTTTGAATTCTTCCAAATCGTATATATGAATCACCAATTTTTTATCTTTTAGTATACAGTTCTTGCTTAAACCCATCAATAACTTCTCATCGCTTTCAAGAATTTCACTGGTCCATGAATATTGTCACTCTATAAAATAAATTTATGTTTTTTTTGTTACTATAGTTATCTCCTTTTTGGCCCTAGCTTGTACTAATGATGTTTTCACTTGGGGTGTATAGTTCTCAGGTAAGTGCCAGTCTGATGAAATGACAATACAATGAAGGAACGTGGTATTAATCATAAAATGTATTGGATAGCAATCATCTATATACCATATAATTCAAGTTTATTATCAAAAAATTGGTAGACAATAGTGGTGAAAAAGGTTTCTAAGACAAATAGATAATGAAAATAACGTATGGTAGGTGAAAAAAACAAGTAGCTAGAATCAACCCTCTGATACCAATTGTTACATGAAAATTATGCTAAAAGAAGAAAGTTATATACTAATAAAGAAAACTAGGGAAAGAAGAGAGGAAGAAGAAGATTTAGGAAAGTTAGTTCATATGTTCATCTGATTCCTGGAATTTGGTTTGTAGTATAACATAAATCTATTATTTTTCTCTACTTGGATCTCAGCTACACATCTTATAATTAGACTTATATAGTAAGGTCCTAAGCATACTAGCGTAACAGCTCCATTACTTCTCATGCTTCTATAACTCTAGAAACTTGATAGGTAAATCAATTTAATCACTTACTTTTAGTAATTTTTTGCATTCGTTCAATTTAATTGGGATTTATTTAAGAGTAATAAAATGTTTTCTGAACTGTGTGGTTTGATATTCTATGAGATTTTTTTTTCAATTGGGGTTAATCATTTGAGTTATTTTGGAGTAAATTTTATCAATTTTAGTGACTTAAGACACCCTTTGCTTTATTCAAACACTGATATTTGGGAAAAGAAACTATCAAAACTCTAACGAACTTATTTCAATTAAATTTGAGGTCTAAATATGTTTTAAAACACTTATCATATTTTAATATGATATGAAAATTTTGGGAAACTAGGTAAACATACATTAAAATTTTAAAATAACAAATTTCATTTTCCTAGCGTCAATAAGTATAAAGTCCTAAACATTAGATTGTGCTTGTTTTACATGATTAAATTATTTATCTCATAATTTTAACTTAAATTTGAACAATTTGTATAGGGCAATTATATCATTGTCTAGGATCACATTCAAGAACGATGCCTAAAATGTATCTACTGTTATGAGTTAAATGCTTCACTAAGAACTTCATAGGGTAAATATAATCTAAGAAAAAGACTTTATGATTGCCCCGAGTAGCTAGTGAAATGATAATGAAAATTCTATAACGAGATTTATATTAATTAAAGTAGTTTACATTATTAAAAGGTATGTATTGCTTCCTTTGTAGGTTAGAAATATGACTTCTTTTTTACGAGAATTTTCCTTAGAGGGTTATTAATCTAAATCATAAATTAAGGAAAGAAATAATTAATTTAAAAAGAGGAAAAAAGAAAGGAAAATCGAAGTATCACTTGAAGTAGAAGCCATTAAGACATTGGTGATTGTATTTGAAAAATTGGAGACTAAAAATGATGCAGCGCAAAAATTTAGTACTCTAATCCAAGAGTCTAGAAAATGTAGATTTAATCCAAGATCTACAAAGAACTCAAAAGGTATATGAAAATCTTAAGTAAAATAGAGTAATTTGATTGAAAATAGGCAAAAGTTACTTCCACAATAAAAGAAAGAAGTATTTATATGAGTTATAATGACCTAGAACCTAATAAAAAGGATAAAAACGTCCTTATAGTCTTAATAAAAGTAAAACACAATAAATAAATAAATTTCTTAATCTAAAACTCCACGTCAGTTCCCTCCACTTGTAAAGAACTCGACCTCGAATTCTGCTCTGGATAACCTAACTTACACTCTAGTAAGTAGGAGTAGATATCCACAACATTAAAGTTTGGGTTGATATTACCCATCCATGAAGGTAATTGAATGACATATGCATTGTTATTCATTTTCTTCACGATCTTGAATGGACCATACTTCTTGGCTTTCAACTTGTGGTTATGTTCAGTAATTCGCTTCTTATTCATAAACACCATTACTTCATCTCCTACCTCAAATACTTGATTCTTCCTATATGAGTCCACAATTGCCTTATACTTCACATTGGGTTTTTCAAGACGTTCCTTTACCTCAACTTGTATTTCTTAGGTTTCTTTAGAAAACTTGGCTACACTCCCATGGATGCTAACATTTTTAGGTAACTGAATAAGGTCTAGTGCATGATTTGATACCTTAGTGTAAACCATAGAGAACGGAAATCGACCGATAGAGTTATGGATAACATTTTTGAATGCAAACTCAGCTTATGCGATAAGAAAATCCCAATTATTTGGCTTGTCACAACAAATACATCGCACTAAATTACCCAGAGTCCTATTCACCACTTCAGCCTGTCCATCAATTTGTGGGTGAGCTGTGCTACTGTACTTCAAGGATGAATCAAACATACCCCACAAAGTTCTCTAGAAATGACTCAGAAACTTAGTATCTCTATCAGATGTAAATCATTTTGGAACTCCATGTAGCCTCACCACCTCTTGGAAGAACAGTTTAGCAATGGATGTCACATCTGTTGTCTTTTACATGGTAAAAAGTGCACCATCTTAGAGAATCTGTCGAACACTGTGAAAACTAAATCAATACCCCTTTGTGTTCTTAGTAAACCCAGTATAAAGTCCATGGAAAGGTTTTCCTAAATATTGTCAGGCACAGGTAATGACTTGTATAAACCCACGTTTGATGCATAACCTTTATAAATTTAGCAAATCTGGCACCTATAAACAACATAAACATCATCTCTAATCAATTTAGGCCAAAAATACCTTTTATGTACCTCCTCAAATGTCTTGTCTCTACCCAAGTGTCCAGCTAACCCTCCTCCGTGTAAGTCTCTAATTACCTTCTCCCTCATTGATGTCTGCAGGAGGCATTGTTGCTTACTTCTCATAAGGAACCCATCATGAATGTAGTAGTCTTTATACGGCTTCCCTCCTTGACAAGTTTGACAAATTTCTTTGAAATCTTCATCGTTAACATATAAGTCTTTCAAGTATTCAAAACCTTCAATCTCAATTGTTAGTGTTTTGATTATGGCTACTTGTTGACTCAACATGTCTGCCACTACATTGTTTCTCTCAGCTTTATGGACAAGTTTACAAGGGAACTTATCAATATAAGCTGACCATCTAGCATGCATCTTGGTCCTCAACTGCTTCTGACTTCCTAAATACTTCGATGTTTGGTGATCGGTATAAAGAATAAACTCCTTTCCAATTAAATAGTGCTCACATGTCTTCAAAGCCCTCACAATGGTGTAGAACTCCTTATCAAAGGTAGCCCTTTTTTGCCTTGCCTTGCTTAGTTTCTCACTGAAGTATGCCACAGGCCTTTTCTCTTGGGGATAATACTACCCAGATACCTATCCCACTTGCATCACACTTCACTTCAAATAAATTTTCAAAGTCTGGTAAGGCTAGGATTGGTGTTGTATACAATTTCTCCTTGATAAGGGCGAAGCATTGTACTTACTCTTCTTCTCTTCTAAACTTTCCTTTCTTCAGACAATTCGTAATAGGAGCTATAACGCTGCTGAAATTCTTAATAAACCTTCTATAGAATGTCACCAAACTATGAAAAATCCTCACATCTCCAATGGTTCTCAGCTTAGGATAATTTCTAATGGTGACCGTTGATAAGGTCAATTTGATTAAGCACAGGCTGAAGGCAGCTCAGGACAGGATGAAAAGCTATGAGGATGCTCATAGGAAAGAGATGGAGTATGAGATCGGTGATAAGGTGTTTCTTAAGACTTCTCCGTGGAAAGGGATTCTGAGATTCGGCAAAAAGGGTAAGCTGAGTCCGAGGTATATAGGGCCTTATGAGATTCTGGAGAGGATTGGTCTGTTGGCTTACAGGTTAGCCTTGCCTCCAGAGTTATCTCAGATACATGATGTTTTTCATGTTTCTATGTTGAGGAGATATCGATCAGATCCCTCCCATGTCATTCAAGCTGATGAAGTTCAGTTGAGTGATGACTTGAGTTATGAAGAACTTCCAGTGCAGATCTTGGATACTAAAGAAAAGGTTCTTAGGAACAAGACTGTACAGTTGGTAAAAGTCTTATGGAGAAACCACTCGGTGGAAGAGGCCACGTGGGAGCCATTGGAAGCTATGAAGGAGAAGTATCCTCATCTTTTCAGTGATTCAGGTACGAATTTCGAGGACGAAATTCTTTTAAGGGGGGAGAAATGTTGGGCCCCGATTTGCTTTAAGCTTGTTTTCTTTATTTTGAGATTTTAAGCGCTTAATTTATAGAAATAAATTGAAAGGATTTAGTTAAAATTAGAATTTTGAGAAATCCTTAGAAATTAAAAGAATAAGTTAGTGTTTGATTAATTTAGGAAGTTTGATTAGGTGTTTGGGTTTCAGATTTGCAAGATGGGCTTTTAGCCCATTTCACATGACATGAATTAATGAAGAAGGAATAAATTAAATGGGGAGCAAGAGTGGTTGCCGTATAGTGAGGAGGAGAAAGATGAAAATTACATGTATATGGAGATTTAAGTGAGGTTGTGTCGTTTTAGTGTAGGTTTTTAAGTTAGAAAGGCTTGTTCTTTAGGCTTTTAACTAGAGACTTCCGAAACTTCAAGGAATAAGAGAGAGTTTCGAAACATATAGAGAAAAGAGAGGGAGCTTTAGGTTGAAGAAGAAGAAGAAGAAGGAGAAGAAGAGAAGAAGGAGCTTTGGTTTAGGTTGCTTTAGAAAGGAAGGTTGAAGAGTTTTATGCAAGAAGAAAGAGTGAAAGGAGGAGTTTAAACTTCCTTGGAAACAAAAAGAGAATTTCGTGGGTTTTGTCCCAAGGTAAGGATTTTCGAATTTCTTTGAGATTTTTAGGTAGGTTTTGGTTTAAATAGCTTAGTTTAGGTATGGGTTAAGTTAGATGGTTGTTAATTCAAGTTTTCCTATCCTTAAAATCTTCCGATTTTGATATCCTATGTTCTTATGGGATAATTATGTTCAATGAAGGTGAGTTGAGGCAATTGGAGGAAGAGCCAAGGCCATTTGACCATCCTACAAGCTAAAGGAATTTAAGGTGGGTAGTTCCTTAATAATTGAGTTAATAGGTATATTACCGTTTTTATAATAAATGCGAATTAAGGTGTTAAAATGACTTGGAAATTTTGTAAGAATTACTCTTGATGATGTTTGAACTTGTATGTGATATTCTTGCTTATGAATTTATGTTGGAATGGTTGGTTCAATGATTTGTTAAGTGAAAACGATAAGAAACTGTGATTTCGGAAAAAGATCGTCGTTTTGGCAACTTATGTGAAAATGAATTTGTAAATGCCAGTAGATGTAATTGTTTTTGAATTGTGTAAATTATATGTTTTCTTTGGGTTTGTGGTGGTCCAGTCTGAGTCAGGTGCACCTGTCTATTATAGGCTTCTCCCGCCTGCCCGCTAGTGGCCGTGGAGTTCCTCTTAAGGACTCCTATTCGTCACGACTACACATGACCGCTTCGCGGAATTGTGTCGTTCGTTCTGTTTCGGATCCACCCGAACCACTCTGTTTGTGAATTTTTGATTGGCTAGGTTATCTTTGTGATATGTTGAATTTGTAAATTGTTCGAAATAGTAAATTCGGTAAACAGAGTTGTAAAGGGAAATTGCTTTTATGAGTGTGATATTGTTTGAATAAGAAAGAATGTGTAATGGTTTATGCTTATTTCTCGTTTATTAAGTTATTACCCACGGAGCCGTCGAGCTCACCCCCATTTTCCCTCTACAGGTATTGAGCGAGAAACCGAGTCACCGCATCGGGATTGAGGCAACTCCGATGCAATTTGCTTTTGAAGTTGTGTTTGAAGTTGTGTTTTGAGAAAACAGACTTTAGGTCGCATTTTGGACCTTTATGTAATTTTTGCGACTTTCGATGTAATCGGGTCAAAATGCCCTCTAAAGTTTGTATTATTTCTACTTTTCTTGTAAATGAAACAAAAGTGTGGTTTTAGTGTACCTTTGGTATATGTTGGATGATTGATAATGACAAAAAGAAAGGAATAGGATTGTAAGATTTTATGGATTGGAAATGAGTAGATGCTTAGGAGTGGAAATGCTTGATGATTTGAGAAATATGTAGAAGCCTAGGAGTGTGTTGCTGCCTTTAGATATTGAGTTTTTATGCAGGTACATGAGTTGGAATGAACCTAATTGAAGATTTTAGGTTAGATGTAAAATAGGGGAGGTGCTGTCCAATTTTTGTAAAAATTGGGCAGCAACTTCACTTAGGGTTTAGGGTACTTTAGAACCTGAATTAGCTTGGGTGGTCTTCTTGAAGAATGTAGAAGATGATTAGATCTTTCCAACGGCATAAAGTTTGTCACATTCGGACTTAAGATGAAGAAGTTATAAGAATGGAAAGGTTTCAGCTACTGTTAGAACCACTGAAATTTTGCAGCACCTTTAGAAGCCTTTTTCACCCTCTTAGAGGCTGATCTGGTTTTTGCTCTCTTCATGAAAAATGTAGGTTATCCTTCTATCTTTAAAATGAGGTATGATTTGCAATGATTGGAGTTAGAAATAAAAAGTTATGAGGTTGGGAATGTTGACAGTTACTGTTCATCTAGGTAAAATCACTGTTTCATTGGCTAGCTTTTGAGCTGAACCTTTGAGTGTATTTTTACCCTCTTTAATGATTGAATTAATTTTTCCACCCTTCATGAAACTTGTAAAGCAGTTTTTTATCTTTCCAACGAGGTAAAATGTGTCATCTTTAGACTTGTGTGCTAAAAGATATGAAATCTCAAATTTATGACAATGTGTAGGGAAAATTTAAGTTTTAATGGCAGCAACCTTTGAAGCACTTTAGGACCCCCTTAATGGCTAAGTTAGTGTTTAAATCCCTCTAGGAAGTGGTGGAGCTTCCTTTTTCCTTTTAATTCTGAAATTTTCCTACACATCCAGACTTCATCCTTAGGCGTGCCCACGCCTAATCTCTGAATATCCTCCTCTCACTCTTTTGGCTGTAACTTTTTCGTATGGCCTCGGATTCACTCAGTTTTCAAAGCAATTGAGTTTCTAAAACAAATTCATACCCCTTTTTTTTTTATAAAATGAGAGTGTCAGGTTTTAGTCGGACTTTACGGACATTACGAAAGAGAATCAAGTTTGTGACGGGTTTCGATATAAGTCCGTTTTTAGGCGTTTTTGTGACATATAGGGATCCGATTGAAGTGAGGTTCGTTTCTATTTGCCCTAAAGATATAGAATTTCATTTTAGCATCGGATTTCGTTATGGGCCCTAAGCAAATAAATTTTTTTACTTGAGGATAATTAGGGTGAATTTATCAAGTTTTGTTTTGGATGACATTAAATTAAGTTCAATTCGAGGTTTCCTTCGTGGTGAGGAATTCTTCCCTCGTGAGATGCGCGCCCAGATGTCACGAAGGACGTCGGGAACGCGACTCACCAGGGAGGGGTTCCAACAATTAGATGGTTCTTCATAAATATATTAAATTTGTGAAATTGGGACATTAATTTTTTGTTCAGTATATTGCGTATCCATGATGCAACAAGAGGAATAACCACCGGTAGGATCACATTTGATGTAGTAGTTTCTACTCGACTTGGAGTAGTTTCTACTTGACTTTTATGAATATCCATTTTTTTTGGTTCTCCGCTCCCATTGATTGGACCATTCTCAATGAACCGAGCATTACCAGACTCAACTGTTCTCGTACTATGGTTAGGACAATAGAATCTGTACCCTTTTGATTTTTCAGGATAGCCAATGAAAAAATCACTAATAGTTCTTTGATTAAGCTTCTTTTCATGTAGATTATACAACCTTACTTCTGCCAAACAACCCCAAATGTGAAGGTTTCGTAAACTAGGTTTCCTTCCTGTCCACAATTTATAAGGTGTCTTAGGAACTGCTTTACTAGGAATCCTATTAAACAGATATGCAACGGTCTTTAATGCATGCATCCACAATGATAACGATACAGAACTATAACTTAACATACTCCTAACCATATCTATAAGAGTACGATCTCGCCTTTCGGCTACACTATTTTGTTGTGGTATACCAAGCATTGTGTATTGCGCACATATGCCTCAACTTGCAAGAAACTTTGCAAATGGACCTGGACATTGTCCACATTCATCGGCTTTTTCATAATATTCACCACCTCTGTCGGATCTCACTATCTTTACTTTATTATCTAGCTATCTTTCTACCTCATTAATGAACACCTCTAGGATGTCCACAGATTGAGATTTTTCTTGTAGCAAATAAATATAACCATATTGTCAGAAGTCATCAATAAAGGTAATGAAATATTTTTTGCCGCCCCAAGAAGGAATGTCGAAAGGATCACAGATGTCAATATGTATTAATTCCAGTAATGCGTTACTTCTTATGGCTAGGTTCTTTGATATATGTTTGGTTTGCTTACTTTTAATGCAATCCACACATATATCCCAGTCAACAAAATCCAATGGAGGTAAGATGTCAATTTTAACTAACCTTTGTACGCTTTCCTTAGATATATGATCTAATCTTTTATGCTACCAAAAAGCAAAACATTCATTTTATGCACTACATTTACTTCCTATAATATGGTCAACATGAAACAGAGATGTAGCAAAATTAACATCAAGATTGAAATGATATAAAAAATCAATTAAAGTACCAGAACCATAATAGTACTTATGTTTATACAATGAGAAAACATCATTTCCAATCTTAAATTAAAATCCTACATCATCCAATTTAGCAACTGAAACTAAATTCCTAGCACATTCAGGAACATAAAGATACTTTTCTAGATCTAGGTAATACCTAGTGTCCAAGATCAATCTGTACGTCCCAATGGCCTCTATCCGTACCTTCATTATGTTCCCTATATATAAAATTTTTCAGTTCCATTTATGGTTTAGATTGATAGGAATCCCTGTTTAACATGCGACACATGAGTAGTTGCATCAGAATCTAACCACCAGGTATTATTAGGCACTTCAATAAGATTTGATTCAAAACATACTGAGACATAGTATATACCTTTCTTTTCAAACCAAACCTTTCTTTTAGGACACTCTTTCTTGAAGTGACCAGTCTTATCTTTATTGATTTGACCCTCATTAACTTTGCTGAGAGCTTTGTCCTTATCTTTGCTTTTCTTTCTTGGTTTGTGCTTTCTGCTACTAACGCCTGGCTGAAATGTGAAATGAACGGATTGCTCCTTCGTTTTCTTTAATCCCCCTTCCCCCTGAACTAACATGACCTTAATTTCTTGAAGGTTCCATTTTTCTTTAATAGTGTTATAATTTACTTGGAACTGGCCAAATTGTTGGCCCCTGAATTTTTTTTTATTTATCTAAGCATATCCAAATTATTTTGAGGTATTGTCTAAATTATTTTGAGGTATAGCTTGTCTAATTTTATTGGTTAGATTAATTTGAAGTTTTTAGTGCTTAGTTAATGGATATTAAATGAAAGGTTGCAGCTACAATTAGAATTTGATATGTTGTTAGAGTTTAAAAAGAATAAGATAGTTTAGGGGCACTTTAGGTAATTCATTTATGTTTGTAAAGTCTAAGGCTTTGAAGGAAGGTTAATTTGTCCCATTTAAGTTATATTTAAAACAAAAAGAAGAGGAAGATAAGGAGGAATCGTTTATGTAAAGGGAAAGGAGTAAAAGTTGCAAGGAAAGGAAGGCTTTATTTAAACTACGTAGTTTTGAGAGTTTTAACTTAGGTTTTTATTTAAAAGGCATGTGTTAGGTTTAAGAGAGGAAAGTCACGAAATTTCTAGAGAAAGGGAGAGAGTGAGAGTCGGATAGGAAGAAGAAGAAGAAGAAGAAGAAGAAGAAGAAGAGAAGGAGCTTAGGTTTTTATGCCTTAGAAAGGAAGATTGAAGAGTTTCTTTAAGAAGAAAAGGGAAGAGAAAGAGTTTTAGTTATCCTTTGAAGCAAAAACCCAATTTCGTGGGTCTCTCTTTAAGGTAAGAGAAAAGTGAAATCTTTTGGTTTTATGGATGGATTTAGGTATAAATGGCTTAGGATATTTATGGGTAAGGTTAGTTAGGTTCTTTCCATGCTTTAATGTCCTTAGAAATGGCAAATTTTGACATCTCATGTTGATATGGGATTCTTTTGTGTTGGATGTGTTTGATGAAGGTGAATTAAGGCAATTGGATGAAGAAGAAAGGTCAATTGTTCAAGCTCCTAGCTAAAGGAATTAAGGTGGGTGATAATTTAATAGTTGAGTAAATAAGCTACTATGGTTTCCCAATTTCTAAATGAATTGCTATTTGTGATAGTTTAAACTTATATGAAATGCTTTGAATGTAAAGACTTTGTGAAAATATGTGTGAAATGGTTTGTCAAAAGAAAAAGATCCGAATGGATGATTTCAACGATTATGTGAAAGTGATTTTGCCATTTGAGGCTAATGATCATGAATTGTATGAATTATGTGATATACATGTTTGTTTGGGTTTGTGGTGGTCCCTTATGTGTGATAGGTGCACCTGTCTAAATATAGCCTTCTCCCGGCTGCCCGCTAGTGGCCTTGGAGTTCCTCACGGACTCCCTCATGTGTTCACGGCTACACATGACCGCTTTGCGGAAATGTGTAGTACGTCCTGTT
>JANSVB020000044.1:9903491-9914503 GCA_025504935.2 Erythroxylum haughtii
ATAATAGAACATACACATATGTACATATTCTTCATCAACTTACTACACAAATTCAACTTCATTTTTGCTTTTATCCTACTTCTAACTTTCACCTTAATTCTTCTCATTTCAAAATCTCTTATTCACCCGAAACACCAAAGCAGAACATGGACATATCCACATTTCTCATTTATTAGTTCTATTCTTCTAAGAAAAGTTCGGGGTCCAACACAGTTGATATTAAAGAATGCCATCATTGGATTGTAGACAAGTTGGTTTGCGTTCATGCCAAAAACAAAATCAACATGAGCATATTCTTCTACATATTGTATCACCAGCTTGTCTTTGTCATGATCGTCAAGGATGCCCAGTAGAACCTGCACGTCGTTTACGTCGACCAATGTGTCCTACCCTCTATAGGCAAGATAAAGAGGAAGATCTTTTGGGACATTTGTCATGTCGTAGATAGGAGGAGTTGGTTGCTGGTAATGGTTCAAGTTGTCATCTTTATTACCATAATTGTACATGTTTATGTCTCTAGATTTAATCACTATTGACAAATCCACAATATGAGGCATTATGATGAGATTAGCTCACATTGATTCTATTAAAGCAAAATTGATGTGTCAGTTTTTAAAACTATTTTTTGGAATAATTGACAAATGATCACCAATAACTTGACAGAAAGAACAAATAACTTTTTTTGGTATACAGCAGATTGTGTTGGTGATGGCTAAGAAATTCCATTTGTGAGGCACGACAAGTGTTAAAGAACCAGGAATGAAGACACTTACTCTGACACAAGTAGATTACATTCTTTGTGGATGTTGGTTGAGGTTCATTATTAAGAAAAGCATCTATCTTGGAATTATTAACACAATAAGTTGGGCCTGTAGTAATGAAAAGCCATGACAATTTGATAAATAATCGAAGGATAAAGAAATTTTCATCATGAAGCAACAATGACATAACCAAGTACCAATAAAAGCAGGCATTAAGAAGGAACAATCAGCCCCTGTTGCTTTGCAGGCATCCTCAATTAAGTTTGTTACAGTTCGCTTGTTCATTCGAAAAGTCGAGTAAGTATGCAAAATTTATTGGGTTGTCCTTAAGAAATGTAAGAAATTTTGCTTTATTTTGTTTTCTCACTCTCCAGGGATGAATTCTCGGAGGCCCAACCAATATAAATCCTACCAAGTACATGAAAATTCATCATCAGTTTGTAAAGACTGAAAAATTGAAGGGGGTTAATTGTTTTCGCAAACTTCTTTGGCACCAACAAAATAAAAATACGCAAAACTAAAATAATAAAAACACCAACAATTTGGTAACACAGTTTGGCACACCTTGTCTACGTCTACGAGGCCCTCACCCAGCTTAATAACTTTCGCCAAAGTACATTAGATTTACCCAAGGCTTTACTGAGTTGACACCACTCAACCTTTGACACTATCTCTCAACCTTACTTTCTGTGAAAGAATTTTACACCCAATAGTATGACTGCCTTGTACTAACCTCAATAGAGGATTTTCTTAACAGTATTTGATAGTAAAGATATGAAATAAACAACTCAAGTTATCAATCAACTAAAAACAAAACAATAATACACTTGAGATAAAAGAGAAGAATAACTTTCCTATGATTTCAGCTTCTTGAAAAAATCCTTCAATTGAAACGATTCAACCTAACTTCAACGCTTCAATTAAATCATATGGAAGTATAAACAATAGATGAAGACCCACGGTATTTTTCTCAAAATCCTAGATGAAGACGTCAAAAAATAACACACCAATCCACTTCAACGTAGCCAACCCACTCTTCACCATTGCATCTTTCACTCAACTCACGTTATTTAACTCACACCCATGATATGCATAATTCCTACTGTATTTTGTTTTTTGAACAATTAACTTACACACTCTATGTCCCATACACCTGTGAGCTATGTTCCTACGCACTCACATTAGAGATGATGGGGGACGTGCACCACACTCCTTTGATAGACTTCTGCAGTGTGTTATCAATGGACAATTAATGCATACTCTAATCCCATGCCACAAATACACGTAAAACCCAAGTGTCACAGAATCATATTTTAGATAAATGTTTGTCGCAGATTACTAATATATACAAATCCCTCAAGAGTCCAACTTCAACCAAGTAACTACCACTTTAATTCAACAACACAACCATAGCTTCATTATTTTTTTTTATCGCACAAGAGATTCACCACGATAATATTGCTCAACATGTAAGACTTTTGTACACTAAAGCACATATTAATGGAAAACTAACCTCAAGAGTATTGGTTGATAATGGGTCAATCGTAAACATTTCACTAACAAAAATGATGGAATTTATTGGCAAAGATAACATAAATTAATCCGATATAGGTGTTTATTGCTTCATTTACTAGGGAGACTATTAAGGCATGAGTAATTCTTCTTGCAACTATCACAGTAGGGGGAACTTTTCATTATATACTTTCTTCATTATGAACACACGTACAAGTTATTAAGTTTTGATGGAGAGAGATTGGATCCATTCTAATTTTTGCAATCTTTCATCCTTTCATCAACTTTTGCTTTTATGGAAATGTAATAAGGTGAAAATTGTTTAGGCTTATTCTTATCCTTTCTGTTCTAAAGTGGATGTAGTATAGTAGAGATAAAATTTTATGATGATTAAGTAAGGTCAATTTAGATTCGAATATAATCTTACGAAGAGTGTTCAAATAATAAGGGTGATGAAAAGATAAGGTTAGAGTCAGAAATGTTGGTGAAGACAACTTGCATCATAATTGTTAATAGGTTGTTGAAGGTTCAATTATGGAGGAATATAATGAATAGACTTTTACGTATAGAAAATAAGGTAGCTGCAACTGCAAAATTCAAATTCTGAATGCATCAGAGCTAGAAAAGTGTGATAATGCTACGTTGTTTTTTAGGAGGGAAAATTCAGGGTCAATTTGAAGATTTGAAATATGTTCTTATAAATATTGATGACTTCCAAAGTCAAAATCGAAATTCGTTCAAGGAATAAATTTGAGTATTTTAAGAGAATCTTAAAGTTTTTTTTAGTAAAAGTCTTGATCCAGAAAAAAAAAAAAGAATAGCATTAGTTAAACTTGTGAAGTAATATAAAGATTGTTTTTCCTAGGATTATATCAAAATTTTAGGATTAAGTAGAAAGTTGGTAGGACATATGGTTCTTATAGATCTTGAGTATTTCCTGACCACCAACCTCCTAGATGTTAGTCTAAAGAAGTTAAATTAAAAATTAATAAAGAGATTGAAAAGTTGTGTAAGGCTAGTTTTATTAGACCAGCTAGATATACGGAGTTACTAGCCAATGTTGTATTTGTAATTTAAAAAAATGACAAGTTAAGAGCATGTGTTGATTTTAGGGATTTAAATGGTGCCACTTCCAAAGATGCATGTATGATGCCAATTGATGATTTTTTAATTGATGCAACAACCAAGCAATCATTGATTTCTTTTATGGATTGCTTTTCTAGTTACAATCAAATTTTATAATTGAGGATGATATTCTTAAAATGGCTTTTAGAGGCCTTAGATCAATAAGAACATTTGAATGGATTGCGATACCTTAGTCTTAAAGAATGTGAGAGCCACTTATCATAGGGCTATGAATGCTATCTTTCATGAACTATTAGGTTGTAATTCAAAATTTTATATAGATGATATTGTTATTAAGTCCAAGAGGAGTATGGACCATATCATAAATATAAGGGAAGCTTTCTAAAAGATGAGAGCACGTAAATTGAAATTAAATCCTTTAAAGTGCACTTTTGGAGTAAAAGCAGGAAACCTTATGGGTTTCTTAGTCTACCAAAGAGGGATTGAATAAGACAAAAACTAGAAAAAAGCAATTCAAACTTCGAATGTTTTTAGGACAAGTAAATTATATTAGAAGGTTTATTGCTAATTTGGCCAATAAAATCAAAGAATTCTCAGACCTTTTGAGGTTAAAACATTTTGAGGACTACGTTGGGAAGAAAGGCATCGAGCAACATTTGATAAGATCAAAGAATACCTAAAGCCTATATTTTTTGATGCCACCTTGGAAAGGAATGCCTTTGAAGGTATATATTTATGTTGTAGAGGAATCTATTGGGTGCTTACTAGCCCAGAATAATGAGGTAGGTGATGAGTAGGCTAATTATTATTTTAAGTAAAATTCTAGCCCCAACAAAAAGTATGTCCTTATTATGAAATTATGTTTGGCATTATAATTTTCCTACTCAAATTAAGACATTATTTGCTTCAAAATCAGATTTGTTTGGTTTTTCAAATCGATTTGATAAAATATATGTTGAATAATCTTATAAAACTTATAGATTTTAACCTTGTTTATTTATCTCCAAAATTCAGTAAAGGTAAAGCATTGGTTGACATCTTAGCAAGCCCTCTAATGCTAGAAATTCAAGAGGATGTGGATCATTACTTATTAAAGGAATTCTTAAGGGTTGAAATTTTAAAGTTTTAGCACAAAGAAGTCAGTTAGTGCCATGATAGTCATTACTTCAAATGGAACAAAACGTCTTCTTTCTCTTGTGATAGACTTCTCATGTATTAATAATCAGGCCAAAGAAGTCCTTATTATGGGAGAATCTTAGTTGGTATTGCAAAGGAGAATATAAATGCACAAGTTTCACTTTATCACCTTAATATACTGCTGCCATTAAATTATCTGAAAAGTTTTTTAATGAGGTTGAATTCCAACATATCCCTTAAAAAGAGAATTAAGGGGCAAATGAAACGTCTCAAATTGTCTCTAGGTTAAGGATGTTCGAGGAGCTCGTTCATTCATAAATATGTTGTTATACAAAGAAAGTCTCACTTGTCCATCTATAAAAGGGGAATTTCCTTAATTTTTTTAAACATTGATAAAGAAGTCAATCAAATTTGGAGAGGCAAGATTAGAAACTTTATAAGGAACCACAGTAAGAAGTTGTCTTATAGAATTAAATTGCGAACACTCAATTGTTGAGGGAGTCTTACTTCAACAAGGTAGTACTGGACTTCTTTTAAGATGTCTAAGGCATCAATCTAGAATTAAAATAAGATGACTCTGATAAGCCTCCTATTATATGGCAGTACAAGCGTAGAGGGAAGAAGCAGGGCCCAAAGGTTTCAGAATTAGAAGATTCGCAACATACCTGTTGACGTGGATAGTTTGTTACAACAGAATGATGTGCAGCACGTAGAGAAACGCAGAGAATGTGGTGGGAGATGAATATAAGGCAGAAAAAAATAGAATGACAGGGGAGAATTTTTTAATGAATGGATTGTCGGGAGAGAATCAACCTCTCAAACTGTTGATAGGAGTGTCACAGCCACTCGAATAGCTGTTTATCTTTCGTTATTCAGTAAAATCAATATACAAGTGACATCTATTACACCGATATATATATTGTTCTTGCTCTTGAGTGCTGTTTCTTTTGTGATTGTTGTTGTGCTTGACCTCCATTGCTGCAGGCCAGTCCGATAGGAGCTCTCGGTTCCTATCAGACTCATTAAGCGTCATGATTACTACTAGCCTTTAATATTAAAGGATTATATATCCTAAGTAAGAGGTTGCCAATAATGCCAAAGGTATGGAAGAATATAGTGAATTTATGCCTTACATTATATAGTTAAGCCATATTCTTTTAAGGGTTCGGCCATTGGACTTGTTGAAAAAATATACCTACCTTCCTTTAAAGTTTGTAATTTTATTTTATTGGAAACATTATGATCACGAAAAAGGTTCAACAAATTGATGTAATGAAGTTCATTAAAGAACAAATTATTCGTCCATTTGGAATTTCAAAGTCAATAACGAGTGACTAAGGTACTATGTCTACTGGTCACAAAATTAAAGATTTTCCATGAATTATGGCATACAATTATTAAAATTGACTTTGTACTATGCTCAAGCTAATGAACAAGACGAAGTGTAAAATAAAGTAGTAATTGAAATCATAGAAAAGACGATAGAGGATAATCTAACAAATTGTCGTAGGATTTTGTCTAAGACATTACGGGTATATATCAGACTTCTGAATGCATGGCTAAAGGGGTTAGTCCCTTCACTCCAACCTATGGCCATGATGATGTTCTCCCTATGGAATTAGTAATCCCATCTTTAAAAGTGGCAAAGCAAAATGCTTTAAAAATGTTCCGAGTATTCTGATGGGATGATGATGAAATTAAAGGATCTCAATGAAGTTCATCTCCAGGCTTGAATAACATGATTACTCAAAAAGAAAAGATGGCAAAGCTTTACAATTAAAGAGTTCATAAATGGTAATTCCATAAAGATGATCACGTGGAATGTGATTTTGCCAAATGGGACGAAAGATTTAGAGTGGAGAAAGTAGTCCCATTTAGAATTCATAGGGATTTGAAAGGTAACTCCTATTGGCTATCTAACCTAGAAGGTGAGCATCACAAATGTTCTATTAATGGGAAATATTTGAAACCCTATATGCCTACCATGTGGTAGAAATTAGGTGTAAAGAAATAAGAATAAAATTCTACAAAAAAAAAAAGAACTAAAATGATTGCTTTACCTATTGTTCTAAGGAAACAAAAATTGAAACCAAATAGGCCAATTTGTGGATAGTAAATTGTTCATTAAGAGTTAAGGAAAATAAATTTGAAAACCAAATAGGTCAATTTGTAAGACCCAATCTGTGAAGATTCCTAGAATTTAAACCAAATTGTTTAAGGAATTCTTATGCACAGGAATGAGTAAGGAAATTCAAGATCTATGAGAGAAGACGGTTGAAACATGATTAACATGTGCTTTAAAAACAATTGTCAATTGATGGTTAATTAGTTGAGACGTTGCCATGATTAGAAGATAATTGGACATGAGAACTATTTGAGGTGGTTAAATTTGAGAGGATTTTATAAACACACCACCATCACAACACAAAATAAGACCCTAACACAATCACACTATAAAAACACAATCACACCATAAAAACTTAAGACACTTATCATTGTTTCAACTTTCTTGGTACTCTGTGCTCATCCTTCACTTAAATAAAATTATCCTTTTATCTTAAATTTTAAAGCCTCAACACATCTTAGCACTTAGTAACTTAGAATTCTACTCTAAGGATTCAAAAGCCCACCATATCATTGTTTAGAAATCAAGTATATTTTAGAAGAATTCCTCATTAACAAGTTCAAATTCCAAATTGATAATAGAAAGGTAAGCAACATCCCTGAAAAGGAAAAAAAAGGTCATGACATTATGCCTATAGGAGTTATGAATAAAATGCTCGACAAAGAGAATTTGAAAGCGTCTAACAAATGAAGAATTATTATTAGATGAATGCAATGATCACTTTCTCAAGAGAAAAAAATCTTTGGAAAGCAAAGATTAAATCCAATATTTCATGGTTTCTCAACCAAATATTAAATACGAGAGAGTGCCCAAGAAATGAAGTGGAAAACAAAGTTGACCATGACAAAGAATTTTGATTTTAGTATGACAATTGAAACAAGTTCAAAACTCTTCACAAATTTCCGACCTTTAGCTTGTTACAAGCTAGCATAGAAGAAGACACCAAAATGGAAGAAATCATCTAAGAAAATTAACCGCAAGAAATCATCTAAAAAAATTAACCGCATTGGCACACAATTAACACTAGAGAATGCATCATTATTAAAGCCAACATCTCAAATCATGATCCTAAACCTAAGGAGGATAAGCTAATATTAATAATCACCATTAAGGTAGTTTCACTAATTACTCATGACCTGATCTGTTTTCAACCGCACACATGACAATTTCTAGGCACAAGTTAGTTTGATTCCCTGACAACTTGTCCAAGACCTTATCCATTTTGTGGCTAGCCATTAAACAAAGGCTAAATACAAATGAAATAATTAAGTTTCCAATAGCAGGCACTGCAAATTGCATCTCCTGGAATAGGATGGATGAATCAGTTAATCACCTACTCTTCAGCTGTAAATATCATTACTACGGGAGAAATTCCTGGCTTCAAGTAAAATCCAATGTGACAAATCATATTGGAATCAAATTATGGGATAGGCCAACAACAAAAGCTTCAAAAAAACAAAAAAGGTGACAAGACTATGATTTATGCCATATAGAGTGAGAAGAACATGACAAAATTCAGAAATGAGCATAAAGGCATACAAGAGATGAGAAATTACACAATTTAATGGATCAGAGAACTTATCCTAGCACAAGGTATACATAATATAAGTGAAACTGTAAAAAAACAAAAGAAATCTCCTTTAGCTATTGGCAACAATTTTGAGACACACACAAGGCTGAAATCCATATCTGTATCTAGCTCCACCATTCAGTGGAGTGGGACGCAATGTTGGACCGTGTTAACTTTGTAACCTTGTTCTAAGTTTAAATCCCTGGTGGATTTTTGTAGTTTCTCTAGCCTCATTAATTTACCATACATTGGTGTTCTGCCTGTAAACTTGGTTTGCTCCCCTGTTTGGGCTCGTAATACATTATTTCAATTTTTAAAAAGAGCCATAAGAAGTCTCATACTAAGTAAATTATGGTAAAATATACTAGTCATTAGGGCATAGTTCATCCTAACTGATCCAACAAAATTTGTGTTTCTCATAAGAAACTTTGGAAGCGAGACCTTACAATGGAAACAGAACTCATCGTGCACTGGTCTAACTCACCATATAAACAAAGTTTACAACATCATATTAAACACCCACACATAATTTTCCAATCAAAACGTCACTAAGGATGATCAGCAGGTAGTTTTAGAGTACAAATCCAACTTGAGACCAAACCACTGAATCACCTGTAAATGTAGCACATCAGAAGTTTAATGCAATGGATAAGCTATCCTACTATATGACCAAAACATGAGGTATAACAGCTAAACATGTGATGTTGAAGGGCAAGGAATGGAGATAGAAAAGATCATTAGACCTATAGTTTGCTGCAAAAATTGGTTGGCTGGACCACCTAAGTCTATCCTTAAACGATAACGGTTTTGGAGACTAAGTTCGAGACTAAGCTCCACAATCACTTAAAAGAAGAAAAAATCATGGATAATGCACATACATAGCATAGCTCAGGTTGATTCCGGGGTAGTTGCACGTTGTCTTGACCTTCTTTGCTCTTGAGGTGGGGGACCATCTCTTCGTCTTTCATATCTTCTACTCTCATACTTCGAGTTCTTGCGTTGTTTCGGTTGATAGGTAGGATATGTACATGGGATTATCTCTCCATTGACGTATTTGTCTCCTATAACATATCCAAAATCAATGAGGCATGACAGGACATATTGATATATATTGTAAATAATAATTAATAGAAAGTAACTGTGCACCTCCGTAGTCCTTGTTCTTAACATCTATATACGAGTCTGGCAAAACCCAAAGGACCCCAGGCAAACCTAAATAATGTGTGGACACCATTAATTCAAGAGAAGCAAAAGATAAACGACGATACTGTAGATGTAAAACAAAGTTCGTGCTCCAATAGTTACTTACCCTTGAATTTCTCAGATGTCGCTTCATCAACAGTGCATTGAAATCCAGTGTACGTGGTGGTACTAAATGCATACATATTTTTCTTTGCCTCTTCCATGCTGATTCACAATCAATCAATGTATATTGTAACGCAATCAAACCATCAAGAAAATCGCAAATACATACATAAGGAAATCCAACTGAACACAAATCACATATCAAATGCCCACATGAAGTTAAGGTCTAAAGGAACTTAATCCAACATTCTGTACTTCGAGGGGGGGAATTGGAAAAAGGCTCCCTATTTACACAGACAAACGTGTACTAGCATTCATTATTGCTTAACTTAACATGGTAAAACCTACTCTTATTATCATAACATCACCAGAATTCCTTACATAATAACAACTAAAAACAAGGAAAACAAAGCACCTACTCTGAAGTCAACAACCTATCAGAAGAAAGAAAAAAGGACACAGAGAACAAGACTTCACATCCAATTTGCTTTCATCTAACCACAAGTATGGAATACCCAATTGCCAAATAACGCCAATCACCTCAAAACATATCAACAGAAAAGCCAGAAATAAGTTTGAAAGAAGACTAAAGGAAGCAACCTGCCAAGAACAGTAGCAAGGGTGTTGAGATAAGTGTCAATCATCTGCTCTCTAGTAGGAGCCGGATCCTTAGGGAACTCCATGACAATCAACCAGTGATTATAATCACAACCCGGTAGCATTATCGTCTCCCTAGTCTCGCCGCCGCCGCTGTTTCCACTGCCACTCCTCTTCGCGGAGTAGTCGGAATCCAGCGCTGCACGGGCAATGAACCGCCGAGCCAGGTGGGCATTCCACCGCATAGGAGTCCATGAAAGTGTTGATGTGGGGTTGATAAGTGAAGCATAAATGGAGGGTTTGAGCTGGGAGTAAGGAAGAGGACGACGAGAGTGTAGGCTTACAGGAATAGCGACTGAAGAAGAGAGAGTAAAAGTTGCCATCGTATAGTGCGAAAGGGTTGATTGAATTAGAGATTCGTAAGATAAGGTGATTTAGATGTCTATTATACGACGGGCAGTGCAGATCGCAAGTGTGAAACAAAAGACATCATCTCAGATATTTTTGTGGTCCGAACGCCGAAACAATGTGCTCTGAAAAAGAAAAGAGAAAAACAAGCCCGAAAATTAAAAGTCCATTTGCTCTTTTGGGTTGGGTACGGGTAACTAAAGCCCACTACAACAACATGTGGGTTTGTGGATGAAATTCGTTAAATTATACTCTCTCTTATTTAAAATAAGTGTCGTTTTAGAGAGATACACATTTATTAAAAAAGTGAAATGTTTGATATACCCTTATTAATTGTATGTTGAATTGTCTTAAAAATGTAATATGTATAATTAGAATGTGAGAGAAATTACAGGGTAATTTTGGAAATAAAATTATAAACATGTATGAAAAATCGTGAACGACACTTATTTTGAATAATTAAAATCTCTCTAAAACGACATTTATTTTGAATAAGAAGAAGTACTAATTT
>JANSVB020000044.1:9981218-9993139 GCA_025504935.2 Erythroxylum haughtii
GATCTAGTTGACAAAATTGAACTTCTTTATTGTTATCAGGTCCGGAAAGAGAAGCTAGGGGACCGAATAACTGCCCTGCAACAATTGGTTTCGCCTTTCGGAAAGGTTAGTTCGTGGATTTTTCTTCTACTTTTATGCAAAGAGTACAATGACCGTAATACTGTATAATCCTACCCTTTATGGTTTAAATGATAGCTTATTCTTTGCTTTTAAACTCATCTTTTAAGTCACTTTATCTTTTTACAGACTGATACTGCATCCGTTCTCCATGAGGCTATCGATTACATAAAGTTCCTTCATGATCAAGTTAATGTACGTCTCTTTATCTTCTTGTGTAGATTTAATTTGAAGGAAACCCTAGTTAATTTATTATATCTGATGCGTGTTTTCTTTTTGGTTAATTCAGGTTTTAAGCACACCATATATGAAGAATGGCAAACCCATTCAGCATCAACAGGTAGATATAAGAAAATTCTTCTTCACATTTCGTTTGGACCACATTATATATAGTGCATATTCATGAACTTTGGTGTCCAAAGACATTGATTTCTTAGTAGAATTTGGAATAATTGTGCAATATTAATAGGATTTCGACAATAATATGGAATTCGAGGGGCCAAAACAAGATCTAAGAAGCCGAGGGTTATGTCTGGTGCCTATCTCAAGCACATTTCCGGTTGCTCATGAGACTACAGCTGACTTCTGGACACCAACTTTTGGGGCCACTTTTAGGTAGAGATGGTTCGATAGATGTTAAAAACTCAGCGGTTCGTGTCAAAAGGAAGTGAATCTACGGAAAAAAAAAAATGGTGTTAAAGTAATGTCAAAACCAACCAAGATGGGAAATGATTACTTCAATACATAAAGGAGATTAAGAACTGCCTTAGCTGACTTGCCGTGCTAGCTGTTACGAGCAAAAAGCCAAAGTAAACAAAGGAAAAAGAAAAAGGAAATTGATCGCTACCCTTGAGAGATGGACAGATAGAGATGGGGCCAAATATAAGCAGAATGATGTAGGCTAGCAAATGATTAGGAACCGTTGGAGAAGAATATACATAGCTAGGTTATTCTATCAGCAACAATAACACAAACTAGTATTAGTCAATAGTAAAATTTCAAAGAGTGAGCCAGCGTCAGGAACAAATGCTAAATTTGGTCAAACTGATAACATGTTTATCGTTGTTAGCAGCTGAATTTAGCAGAAGGGGTGTTGTTCAAAATGCCTTTTGTTCCTGTTGCTATTTGCGCTGGATATATAGATATATATAAAGAGCTGGCAATGTCGCCACCTCTTTTTTTTATTTTTTATTGTTGTTTAAGAATGAAAAGAGAACAAGAGACTATTATTATTATTATTATTATTATTATTTAGCTTGAACAAGAGAGTATTATTGTATTCGTGAATTGGATTGTAATTTCAGAATCAAAGAATGAGTGGATCTCATTTCATTGGTTAGTTTATATATTTGGAATGTGGCGGTGGATGTCAGAAGGCGGCCCAGTGGAAAAAAGCGAGACAAGCAAAAGGACGTGCGCGATTTCACAGCACGCTCTTTAGTGATTACTATCATCGCAACAATCGCCATACCGATATTTACACGTGAAGAGCAGACAGATCCAAATCAAATGGCCCTCCTAATTTATGCCAATGGTTCAGAGAATCGGAATTGCGGGTTTACTTAAACTAGTTACATTAGTTCAAATATTAGGTGGCCAAGTAAATAATAATACGTTATGTTAAATTGTATACTATCATAACGTATTTATCAAAGTCAAACTTAATTAAACTATGCAAATTAAAAATATTAATCAAAAGAATTAGTTAGGTAATTATTATTTAATAATTAATAACAATATTTTTATTTAATAAAAATTTTATTTTTATTTTTATTTTTATATTGATAATAATTATTAATAATTACTTAATAATAATAAATCAAATTTTCATTAACCAAAATGTTTTAAACACTCACGTTTAAATTCTACGCACTTTTGCGGACTTCACTTCTCATTTTTATGCTTCAATTCATCTCAGGCACCGTCGTCTTTAAGAAAGATTGGGGATTAAATAATGAAAAGATAAATAAACTACTAATGGATGGATCGACTATCTTAAGCTAAACTAGTTAGCTTGCGGTTAATTATTCTCAACTAATGCTACGAATATGATATTGGTACCGGTACTATACTAATAATAGTTAATAAAATTTTAAAATTTAAAATAATCTTTAAATTTTTTTTAAATTACAAAATAGCCCCCGAATATATTATCCTCTATAATTTATAATTTTACATCAATCATGTCTCCAAAAATTATAATAATCATTTAATTAAGAATAATACAAAGTACTTAAAATATTACAATTATATTATATAATAAATGATAATTATATTAAGACATCAAGTACAAAGAATCATAAAAATCCATTTTTCTCTAAGCATTACAAAAAGAGTTTGTACCAAAGAAACAACCAACTTGAAGCAAAATCTTAAACAAAAACATTTATAGCTATATTTATATTACATATATAAAATTTAACATATATATCAAATATAAGTAAAATTAAAAGAAGATAAGAAATAAAACTTGAAACTTTATTTAATTGAATATCCAGTCAAATCACATTAATCTCAGTTATCACTTGGTACAAAATTTCATCATTGAGATGAGTCTCATTATTACCATCATTTAAATTCATTGCACCAACTGACATGTTAGTACGTTTTTCATCTAAGACTATTTTCTAAATTACTCTGATCTATCAAACTCGATTTCTTAGAAACTCAATCCCTCTAAAAGATCGATATGGTCAAAGCATATTATGTCCACAGAATTATTTGTTCTATTAAGAGTTATAGTAAGCAAATAAAATCAAATTATTGAGAAATTATATTCAACTTAATAATAATAATAATAATAATAATAATATACCTTTCTCGTAACTTTAAGTTGCACCAAACAAAGATCAAGTCCTTCAATATTTTGTGTTCCAATCTATTCCTTTTTTTGGAATTGATGAATTTAAATATGCTTCAATTCCTTTCATACTCTGTTGCACTCATACATTGGCTCAAAATTCAAATTACAAACCTCTGTAATTTTAGAGCACCACTTTCGAATTGGTCCTACTAAGCAATTATAAGATAAAAAATAATATTATAAAAATGTTGATTAATTTTCAACAAATAACAAAAATGAAAAAAAAATATGTAGATTAAGATTGTCTCTTTGATGAATAACAATGGACATCCTAACATCACCAAAAGCATCCTTGTAAACCTCTATTTGTAACTTTAGAAGATCTTGCATCATCTCAGGAATAACAATTATTGTAATAGTTAATAACATTCTCTTATTAACTTCATATTTCTTAGTAAAACTTGGTCAAAAATAGACACTAGGATTAAAAAATGTCATAACTATAAACAATGGAGAGTGAAGTTGTCTTTTCTATCTCTCATTAATGACTGCAAGATAAAGTTGTATACAAAGAAGGCCTATGTTCATATTGATTTTGATTACTTCCTCTACCCTCTTTGATAATTGTAGTTTATATTATGTTTTGGTAGGTATTTTCATGTGTTTATAGGTGTTAATTAGATGATTATTGCATGTTTAGGCTTAAAATTATGTTAATGTAATTGATTGTTTATGTTTTATGTGTTATGTTAGGGTATGATTTTGGACCTTAATCTTGTGTTCTTGAGATGATTTGATGTTTTTGTTAGTGAATGAAATTGGAAACATGAAGATTGAAGGAAGCTGGAGCATGTTTAGGCCAAAAGGCAAGGTCACGATCTTGCATGGAGTGTCACGGTCGTGACAGAAGACTTTTGCCCAGTGTCACAATCGTGCACGGAGTGTCATGATCATGAAAGAAGGTTTTTATGCTGGGTCACGATCGTGATACCCCTGTCACAATCATGACATACACTTTCCAGATATGGGATTTTCCATTTTTTTATGTTTGGAAGACTTTTTTTAGGACAATGTGACCTAGGCTTAATCTTAGGTCACACATTTACTATAAAATAAACATAAAAAGACCTAAAAACATTAGCCTCGATCTTACCAAATTAGGGAAAAATCAAGAAAGATCAAGAAGGGAGCATTGGGAGCATCAATTGTTCCAGCATTTTCCAGACCAGTCTAACTTAAGTTCTTTCTTCTTCCTTTGTTTATTTTCTTTAAGCTTGATGTATGAACTGAGATTGAAGATGCTATACACATTTGTTATGTTTTAGTTTCATATTAGGATTTGTTCCTGACTTATTTTATCATTTGATCATTTTTTATTTCAATACAATCTTATGGTGTTGTGAAAATTTGTAGTTGCTTATACTTTGACAATAAATCAAGAGAGTGAGTCGAAAGTAATTTGATTAGGTTAGATAATGAGAGTTAATGACCTAATAAGTCATGCAAATATAAAGTTGACAATCATATGATGAGAGATCTTGTATGAAAACTCGATTATTTGATAGATCACTTAAAACCTAACAAAAAATGTTAAGCCATTTTTTTGCATCTAGAGATTGTAAATCTGGAATTTTGTAATCAATTAGGGATAATTAATTGGGTTTAAATGATTAGGTATTGAGAGAAAATAATTAAACCCTTCAAAAATCTAGGATCGACACCCAATTAAATAAAAAATGGTTAAGGGAACAAAATGACAATAGAATGAATCCTAGACTTTTATACTTGATCATCCTTGTTTATTATGGCAACTCAATTGTTAAGTGGTTAAGTGCTCAATTTTATTTGATTGTTTTAATTTCTGAATTTTATTTTCACTCAAATCATATTTCACAACCTTAGACAAAGTTAGGTTAATTTAGTTTTAGCTAATTCCTCACGGGATCAATACCTTAATTATTATAAGTTTACAATCTATATACTTATGAAATATTGAGGGTTTTATATTAAGTAAAACTTAGTTAACAAGTTTTTGGCATCGCTACTGGGAAATTTAGTTTAGGACTTTTTGAATTCCTTTGTTCTAGGGAATTTTTTGCCTTTCTTGTGTCTGTGTGACTATATGAACACAAGACTTACTTAAAGTTCAAGCAAGATCATAGAAACTTTAACACATGATATCAAGTGATTAGAATGAGCAATTTAAAGAGAGAGATGTCAAGAAATGACTAAAGAAACAATGATAGAAGAATACAATCAAGGAGACCAACAACGAATCCTAATGGATTTTAAGAGACTAGGGTTTAGTGCTACACATCAAAGCAATACTCGACCACTAATACAAACAGGATCATTCAAAATCAAGCCAACTTTGTTGACCATGCTGTAAACCAATGTGCAGTTTTATGGGTTAACTAATGAGGATCTTAATGCTCATTTGGTGAATTTTTTGAAAACATGTGATACTTTTCGATATCATGGAATGTTGAAAGATGTTGTTAGGATGAGGCCCTTTCATTTCATATTAAGGGATAGAGCTAAGACATGGTATTATCCTTTAAGCCCCACAAACATTATAACTTGGGAATAGTTGGTGAGTGCAATTTTAGACAAGTACTTTCCCTTTACAAAGACGACAAATCTAATAAAGGATATTACAAATTTTCAACAAAGTGATGGGGAATCATTTTATGAAGCTTAGGAACATTATAAGGATTTGTAAAAGAGGTGTTCTCACCATAACTTACCTAAAGAATCCCTATTACAAACCTTTTATAATAGAGTTAATCCACCCACAAAGGAACCATTGATGCAGCATCTAGAGGATCTTTAATGAGAAAAACAATTGAGGAAGCGGAGAAATTGCTAGAAGAGATGGCGAGCAATAATTGTCTTTGGATGATAGATAAAAGGTGACAATAAAAGACCTTCTGCGATCAAAAGGGAGCCATTATTATTGATTCAATCACATAAATGCAGGCAAAGATTGATGACTTAACCTGATAACTCAATGGTATGAATGCCTCTTCGTTAGCTCTAGTTAAAACAATTAAACATAGATATGAATTATGTGGACAAGAAAACCATGATACCATCGATCGCTTGTTGAAGCAGACCAATGAAATAGGGCAACTCAACTATGTAGGAGCACAATTTGCTCAAAAAGGGGGAAACAATCCTTACCCCAACACATATAATCCTTGGTGGAAGAACCACCCAAAATTTTCTTGGTCAAACAATGTTGGAGGTTAATTCTGAAATCAATCGCAACCTAGATTTCAATAGGAATTAAATCTAAATTGGACAAAATCTTGGATAAGAGTGTGATAGGATCACATTATATAAACTCACTCAATGTAAAAAGTTAATGGATAGCTATCGCAAGAAGCAGACAATAATTATGTAAGTATAAAAGTTTGCTTAATATTTTTGTTCATTTATTAATATAGTAGTAATATATTAATTGAATATTGATTTCTTCTTTTATTTTAGAATAAGATGCAAGAGATATTAGAGAAGTCAAAATCTAATGGTAATGAGCTTAGTGTAGATGAGACTCATGATACATTATTTGGCACTTGTTTAGGTTAGGTTAAAGGGCTTGGCTATGACATTAAGCCAAATATTTCAACTTCTATATATAAGACAATCATTGAATAACTTCAAGAGGAAAACAATAAGTGCAATGATGCATTAAAGGTTGAAGTAATCATGAGTGAAGAAACATGAGCTAAATTATCAAAACATGATATGTTATTGAAAAGGTTACTTGGCCTAGATTGTGATGGAAATGAAGAGGAAAATGAAAGTTATTGATTCCTAGCCTTGTTATACCACTCCTACATATACATATACTATGATTTAAATTCATTACTTTTTTCTTGAATTATATAATTGATGATGATGATGCAACTGATGAGTGATCATGTTGTGAATCACAAATTTATAAGGTATTTTCTTTAATTTGAACCAAATAATTATATGCATGAATTTTGTAATAATAATTTTAGTTGACTTTAACCAACCTTGTTATTTGTTACAGGTTTATAAACTTGGACATCACGTTTGGCTAGTTTTTTATAGTATGTGTAGACATATTCCAATTTATGAAGTTTTTTCTCCGTATTATATTGTTTACAAATTATAAGGAATGCTTAAACTATTGTTAATATTTTTGTAGGAACAAGAGATCAGCTATTAATATTATACTTTTGATGTTACAATTTAATGATACTTATATAAGAAATGTTCAATATTTTAAATTAATAATATTTCTTTACGATTTAATTTGATAATAATAACCAAATAATTAAAAACATGTTGATAAATTATATACAAAATGTCAGAAATTGCTCAATATTATAGATTATGCAAAAAATTGTAAAAAAATGTTTGGCAATGTTTTTACAAACTTTTAGTTAAAAGACTTTATTTACAAAATTACAAAAAAGGTAGTTAAAGGACTTTACTTATGAAACTAAAAAAGTGTAACGAATAATATATCACTACGAATGCATACAATGTAGCAAAAAAGTGATGGCTATGTTCTTTTTATTTTTATTTTTATAACACATGGCGTCAATCTTTTTGCCTAACATTGAATTATACTCGATATTTGGATATGTATTTATAGTGTTTTAGGTATAAAACATTGTAGATAATAATATTTATCTATAATTCTAAGGAACGTTGCCTATAGTTTTTATTATAAGAAATTAGCAATGTTTCATTCGACAAAATGTAAATGCCACAAATAATTATATGCGACATTTTTGGACAAATTGGTTATGTTTTTATTCATTACCTATAGGCTACTTTATTGTAGTGAATGCTCCTTGATAATGCTGGTTTATTCATTGCAGCCAATTGTTTTAGTTGTAGTTTAGTGACAAAATAATTTAAAGGCATTCTTTATATTGTACTTGTTTAGATGTACATGATAAAGTCCATGAGATAATTATACATTACAAATGAAATTTTAATGAGATTATAATTACAAGATTCATATTACATTTATGTATTATCTTTAAATTATTCCCAGTCATTGTTTTATTAAGCTAGGACATTAATAGAGCACAAAATTACTAGCACACATTTTGTTTTTCCTTATAAAGGAAGTATTCGATCTTATAAGCTAAAGTATATAGATATTTAAACAAATAAACGGGTGCCTGTAAGCGAACAAGTTCATTGAACTAACCTAATATGAGAAATCCGTATGAAACATTTCTTGTATGTCTGTGAAAATTCTCATTGTGATGATTGTATAAGTGACCCTTTAACTTAGGGTCTCTAAAGTTATCTTGTAAATGAATTGTTATGTTTTGATACTATTTCTGACCTATTATAATCATAGATAGTTCAATTGGTAGTCATTAGATGTAGCATGAATTATATGAAGGTAATTGTGTGATCAAGATAGAATTCATCACCTTAAAGTAAGTAGGGAGAATGTTCCGTTGTTTTAAATTAATATTGATTTGGGAAATCCCCAATCAAGATGGAATGATGTTTTTTAAATATTTTATAAATGTCATTAATTTAATCAATATCTAATGGCAAAGAACTAATATAATTAGACTAAAAAGGAGTAGACATTAATTTCATGCTCTATCTAATTAGAGCATTGTATGATGAAAGGACTAGATTATATGAAAAAATCATGCACCAAAAGGTTTAAAAAAATCTCTTTGACATTGCTAAATATTTGAGTGGTCATGATGCGTTACTAGACACCAATCTTGATCCATGATTATAAACTATTTAATTAAAGAATTAAACATAAGTTAAAATAGTTTTAATTTATCTAATTTTAATTAAATATCTTATATTTAATCATAAAGTTTCTTAAACTTTACAATCAAGTCTAACTTGATTAAAATATCTTTGCTCTTTTTAACCTGTTCTTCATATGTGACCCATTAGGTTCCCAAATATGTTAACAATGATTATAAATTCTAATTCTAATTAGGATCAATATGAGATATATTGAATCTTATTTGGGCATAGTTGGTATTTAATTAGAATGATTTATAATTCTAATTAAAGTTTAATTGAAATTAAAATTTAATTTCAATTATATTACTAAAACATCCAAAGCATATTATAAATAGGCTTAAGCTCTAATAAAGCTAGCATTTCTTACTTAATCCTCTCTATAAGAGTTATAGAGTGCTCTCAACCTGTTATGTGGATACTGTTAGAGGCTGAATATTTGTATGACTATAGTGGTTAAGATGGATTAGTTTCAAAAATAGTTCGTGAGATATGAGATGAAAAGTATCAAGCTTCATAATAAGGTACAAATTAAGATTCATGCTTTGGTTTAGTCGTTTTATAGAATTAAAATGATCTTGATCTTCGAGAAATAAAAATACAAAAAAGTTTTGTAATTATTCTGCTGTGGTCGAGATCATATCCTATCTCAATTTTCCTATAGATTAAAGCATATGCCCAACATGCCGAAGGATATTTGGGAACATACTCTACAAAAGGGCATGTTAATATGATCACATTTCCAAATTTTTAAGGCATCAAATATCAACTCATTACATATTTTAATCATTTCAAATCAAAAGCATTTCAAATCTTCATTTTGATCATTTCATTCACAATCATATTCAATCAAAATCATTTTGTCCCATTTCCAAAACACTACACTAGCACTTTTTCTTTAGCATAAATTCACCTTTATTATACTTGAAAATTCAATCTAATCCATCCATAAAACAACCTATATAACCCATGGTTTTCATACATCAATAATAAGACAGAAAAGTATCCAAGTTCATGTATCAATTTCTAGCACAATTCATCATCAATATCATATACAATCCATCCCAATTCAATCATCCTAAACTCTCCATTATAACATGCCATAAAGAAGAATCTTTTGCTTACTTGTCTAACTCAAATTCCAGCTCAATTCATCAAATTAATCTAGCTCTTCATGCATGCAAAATCATCACCAATTCAAGGTATCAATAGGTTGGTTTTCAGCAAGGAAAAAAGATGATAGCTATCTTTGAGCAGATTATGGCTATCTTTGAGCAGATTTTTGTGTGGATCTTGAGTGAATATGAATGAAATGGAAGCAAGATGCAGAAGCTATGAGGGTTTCGGTGGTGAGATAATGGAAAAGGAAAAAATAAACAAAGTTGAACTACTCTTGTAGAAACTTGACACATTAGGTGCTAGGTGTCACCTTAATACCATAACATATGGCCCTAAGCAAGTAAGCCATTTATCTACTCCATAAGCTGCTAAATATCACCTAATTACTAATCCATTTGTCACTCAATGATCAATGCCATTTATCAATTAATCTCTATGCCAAATATCACTCAATTATGTATGCCAAATGTCACTCATTTTATAGGCTTTGTCATCCGAATTTTTCATGTATCAACTTTTCTTACCACTTGACATTTTACCTAGACTAAATGTTCATTTTAATTCATCAATTTCTCAATTGTAATAATAAATTCCATTGGTAATCCAAAGTAGAAGACAATGGAAATACACATTCATTCATTTTAATTTCATACCCCGAAATATATCAATTGAGTGCAATTTGTCTAAATCACAATTCATGTGTGAATACTAATATTATGCATATGAATACAGTTATAAAATCATATCACAAATATACTAAATTCATTCTATATGATGTCACTGATGTGACTCAATAGTCTAACATTTTAGATCTTTCAACAGTTTAAGAGACGAGATACCACATATATATTATCCCTAAATTGTTTCTACTCATTGTTTTATTAAGACTAGACATTAATAGAACAAAAAACACTAACATACATTATATTTTTGTTATGAAAGAAATAGTCGATCTCATATACTAAAGTATGCAAATTCTTAAACAAGAGTATGGGTATTTGTTGGAAAAAAAGTTCACTAAACTGACCCTATATCATACTTCTATTTGGAACAATACTTGTGTGTCTATGAAAATTCTCTCTGTAATAATTGTATAAGTAATCTTTTGGCTTGAGATCTCCAAAGTTATCTCATATATATATTATTATGTTTTGATAATACTTATGACATATTTTAGTTAAAGATAGCTCAATCGGTAGTTAATGGATATAAAATGAATTATATAGAGGTAGTTAAATGATCAATATACAATTCGTTACCCTAAAGTGATTAGGAAGAATGTTCCATTGTTCTTGATTAATACTAATTTATGAAATTTTTGGTCAAGGTAGAATGACACTTTGAAAATAGTTTTCAAATGTCATTAATTGACTTAATTATTAATGTTGGAAAGTTAATATGATTAGGCTAAAATAGAGTAGACATTAATCCCATACTTTATATTGAATCAGAACACAATATGATGAAATGATTGAATTATACAAAAAATTATGCATGGAAAGGTTAATCAAAAATACTTTTACATTACTAAATATTTAGATGGTCATGATATGTTTCTAGACGTGAATCTTGATTTGTGTATATAAATTATTTAATTAGAGAATTAAAATAAATTATCAGAGTTTAATTTATCTATTGTTAAATATGATTTATAGTTATACTTTATATCCACTGCTAACATATTTGGGAACCTAATAAGTCACATAAAAAAAGGGTTAAAAAGAAAAGAAAATTTTAATCTAGTTAGTCTTGATTGTAAAGTTTGAGAAAATTTATAATTAAATATGAGATATTTAATAAATAAAGATCAATGTAAGATATTGGATCTTATTGACCATAATTAATAATTAATTATAAATATTTGTAATTCTCTAACTATGTTGGTTTGAGGTGTACCATAAGAATACGATCAAGCTTCGAAATAAGAAACAAATTAAGATTCATACTTTATTATGATTTATGTGTTAATTATTTTATATAATTAAGTAACCTTGGTTTCTAAAAAGTTAAAACAAAAAGTTTCATAATTATTTTGATACATATGGAATCAAACCATGCCCTAATTTTCGAAAAATGGTGTTAAAGCTAAATTTTAATTCTATAATTT
>JANSVB020000044.1:10051014-10065232 GCA_025504935.2 Erythroxylum haughtii
ACCATAGGCATCCCGAAGCGGGTAAGTATATTTTTCATCACGAAGCTCTCCACCTTCTGCTCGGATATTGTGGCGACACGAAGGATTAACGAGGCGTGTGTCTCAATGCATCAAAACCCTTTGGTCAGGGGTTCGAGTCGCAACCTCACCCTGGCAGACCAAAGGGCACGATACTAATTTGTCTTGGGCCGGGCTCTGAACCGCAACCACATAAGCCGGTTAACCCACCCAAACCAGTGAGTTTCCCTAATAAATGTTTAATCCATATAACGTGATCAATATTGATGGATTTAAGCATGTAGCTTAGCAAGTTATCTGTAATGGCAAAGAATCCTCTCACATTACATTACCATTAGTTGCCTTGTACAATCTCCTTGACTCTAGCATTTTTAGTTAGTATGTGTTTAAGAGAATATATTTTAGGGACACCATACAGTGCTTCGAAGCCACTCTAATTATCGAACCAAAACTAAGCGGTGTTCCTATTACCTTTAATTACTTTGAATGCTAGCCTTATGGACTCCTTTAACCTTAGTATATAATTTAAGGTACATGAACTATTAGGATTTTCTTTCAAATTTTGTAAGCCTAGTTGCTTTTAAGTGTTAGTAGTGCATCCATCTAACCCATATAGAATCCTTATTAATAAACAACTTCCATATTCTCTTTATGATGAGCATTTGGTATATTACTTTAATCTTGTGAGTCCTAAGCCTCCTTCTTGCCTAGGAACACAAATATCGTACCATTTCACCTTATAGTTTCTCCCTTTCATAACATCACTTGGAAAAAGAATTTTCTTTATGATCTTCCTAAATGCTTTTATTAAGTTTTTAGGAAGCAAGATTGAAAGCTCCAATAGTTATACACATTGAGACTTGATATAACTAGTTATAATTTCTCGGTATAAGAAAGCTATTATACAAAATGTCTATTATTTTATTAATGGCATCAAAGAGTAGCAAGCAATCTCTATATGTTGGTCTCCTTATAGTGATTGGTATGTCTAAGTATTTAAATGGAACATGTCTTGATAACTCCTTATCTAAGTTGGTCAAATTTGTAGAAATAAAGACTTTGCTATTAAAGTAGTTAATGCTCAAACTAAACATCCTCTTACAAATATGAAAAAAAAAATTCATCTTGACTTCTAATGAGTGTTTATGAGTGCAATTCGAAAGTAGCAAATCATTAGCAAAAGCAAAGTTAAATAGTTAAATCTCCTTGCATTTATTATGATATTTGAATGCATCACTTTGTTTAATACTGTAAAAGATTAATCTAGTTAAAACCTCTATGCATATGGTGAAAAAATTAGGGGGTGTAGGATCTCCTTGCATCAAACATTTGGCTCTAGTGAAAATGCTAGTTAGTTCTCCATTACAATAATGCCCAAGGAGGTTGCAGTAATGTATTATTGAATTTATTTTGTGAAAAATCTTAGGAAAACTGAACACTTGAAGGCTAGTTAGTATAAAATCCCACTTTATGGAGTCAAAAGTCTTATGAAAATCAATTTTAAAGCACAACTTTTGATAAAATGGTTACAACTGTAATTCTTGAGCAAATCTCGTATGATTAACAGATTATCTCCAATGTTTACTCCTTTGAGCTTTAACTTGGGTTTATCAAATTTCTTAGATATTTTTCAATATTTTGTAACCATCTTCGAGACAGCTTTGTATTTCAACATAAGATTGACCTAAAATTGTGAAGAGGGGTTGTCTTTAAAACTTGGACTGTTCAGGATTTGTTTGTTTCCTTTAATATTCTTCTACTGGAGGAGCATCTCAAGAGGGCTGCTATAACCGTGTCTTTAACCTCATTCCAAGTCTTGAAATGATAGTGCATTATAAATGTAATTACATTTTTATTATTAAAAATAATAAAATATTAAATAAAAGTTTGAGATAAAATGAATTAATTAAATATATTTTAGTTTATCATAAAATATTTATTCTTAAAAATTAATCAATTTTTTGTTTTTAATAATATTTGTTTATTAATACATATTTTAATTGTTCAAATCAATATAATTACTTAAGAATAAAAATTAAAATATTTTTGTTATAAAATAGTTATTTTTGAATTCTTAAAATTTATATATTTTATGATATTTTAAATTAAAAGTATATTTGTTAAATAATTATCCAAATTTTAACTTTTTTATCCAAAATAGTTTTATTTGTAAAATTTATATTATGTATCAAATAAATAAAATAAAATAATTCAATTCTTAATTGTAATTACTATTAAATAAATAGATAATATATTTTTAGTTAATAACAAAATCAGATTATGATAAAATAAAATAACATTTTATTAATTTTTTAAATTATAAAATAAGCAAAAATAAATAAATAAATAAAAATATTTTACTAAATATAAAGATAAAATAAAAATAGAAGTAGAAATAATCAATTAAGAGGCTATTTTGTTTCTCTTATATTTTTCATTGTAATCTTTTGTTTTCATTTCTTATTTTTGGTTTATGTTCTTTTTTCAAACAAAAATAAAAACTTGTTTAGTATTCTTATTACTGATTACAATTAAATATTATATCAAATTTAAAATTAAATTAATTTATAAAATAATTAAGTAAATACTTTTATTTTACTTGCTTACATAATATTTATTAATAAATATATAAAAATTCATTATTTTTATTGAACTACATGGGAAAATTATTTACAAATGAATATTTGTTTGATATATATTAATTATTAAACTAATTTTATTTCAGAATTTATGTATTTTAACTTAAATTATGTTTGTTAAATAATTATTAAATTTAAAAAATAAAATAACATTCAAAGTAATTATAAAATTAAAATATATTAAATTATGTCAACTAGAATTCTTATTAGTAGTTAATATTAAATAAGTACATCATATATATTCATTTTAAAAATATTTAATTGATAATATTTTTGATTATGGCAAAAAAAATAAAGATAGAATATATAAATTAATTTTTATAAATTGTGAAAACTTAAAGAAATAAAAACATAAATAAATTGATTGTTTTATTAAATCTAAAAGCAAAAATTCAAAAAGGGAAGCAAACAAGGCTTGAAGTTGCACCATAGGCAAAAACGAGACCCACCATTATTGGATTCATGTATAATTGTATGACTAGAATGATGGATGCTTAAAGAGGATGAAATTTTAGGATGGACAGAGTCGGGGAGTTGAAGCAGCAGAGCCCTTCTTCAAGAGTCACTGGCTACTACCGTGTTGATATCAGGAAAGACAAATTCACACAAAAAGTTCCGTTGGTGACAGTATTATATCACCCGTCTTTAATTTAAGCTTAGAGAAAGTGGAGAATACGTACTGATTAGGTTTACACTCCCAAAAACGTTGTTTTACGCTGATCTGTTGGAAGATTTTGTTACTATTTGTTAATCGTTATTTGTCAACTTGCAGGTGATAATGATAGACTGAACAAACTACGAAGTCAATACACTTTAATCCACCCCTTTTGCAGGTTTTATACAGTTGGATTTGCGTGCAAAATGAAGTCATAGATGTTACAAAATATTAGTTTATCTTCATAGTCATCTTTTAGATAAAGTTAGTTTAATGTTCAAATTCAGAACAACGTGGCTCAGGCCTAAACATTAGAAATTCATACCAAATTTTGAATTCAATGATCTTGACCTGTCTATAACGTAATGATCGAGGTTGCATCGTCCCTTGTTTATTGCTTCCCGATGCAATCGAGTCATTTATACTTAAAAACGACTTTGTACTGAATATATAATACATAATAAGATGCAAAAGAAGAAATGCTGACTTGGGAAGCAGAGAAGTTGACCTCAAATTAAACCAACTATGCTATTTATTAACTACTTATGCTGGTGTGAACATTACAAGAAGATCGTGTTGTCCAAAATCAAGAGATCTTGGACAGTGGCTTATGTAATCAGTGACTAATCAAGATTTTCAAAATGAAGTAATATGAATGAGGCTATGCACTTACGTGAATAATTATTACCAGACAGTGACAAAGAGATACGAAGAGGGAAAGAGTTCCCAGCTCATACTCGGACGAGTGTATATAAATATAAGCCTGTCGTTCTCTTTCAAGTTTCAATACAAGTTTACAGCTTTTCGTTCTCTTCTGTTTTCCCATAAAAGAAGCTCCCGTAGAGAGACACCCCAACCATGGTTACCAAAGTGTATATTGTGTAAGCATTACAACCCTCTCTTTTCTTTCTTCTTCTTCGTCCGTGTGTTCAAGATGATCATTACGCATTAGTTCTTATTTTTTTCTTTTCTTCTCAAATCCTTGATGGTGAGATTTTCTGTTTTGACAACTTGGATTTCTTTTCTGGTTGTTTGTGTCTATGTTGTGAATTATTCGTTGTTGTCAATGGCGCTGTATTCCAGCTTCGTGTGTGCTAGTCTTATTGTAGTTCTTATCATAGCTTGCCAGCAATTTTGTTCAGTAATACCATCAGAAGACTCCATGGATAATCGTTGTAGAAACATGATTAACAATTAGACATGTGTTCTTAATAAAGGGGACATTCACAACTTGTGGACTGTTTTTGTCTTGCTTCTTCTACTACGAAACAGAGAGGTCAATATGGTATTAATTAATACGTAAAGCAGTTTCTCACAAATACATTTAGGTACTGTAAGGCATCTTCTTACTTATAATATCCTTCAGAAGATGTTGGGTGCAAAAAAGTCTCTATATGTTTCTTTTATTTTGGGTGGTTTTTTTTGTTTTCTTCTATTCTTAGAATTCTACAATCGAGTAAGGAATTGATGGCTGGTAAACTTAGTGCCTGAACATCCAATAATGGTTCATTTTTGTTAGTTTGTATTTTCCCTTCCTTTTGTTTTCTGTTCTAATCAACTGTAAGAGTTGTTTAAGAATGACTATAAGTGCAGAAGTCTTCCTTTTCAATTGTTGGCACTCCGTGGTGAGTTTACAACAACACTTGCCCATTACTCATAGATAATGTAGATTCAATAAGTGGAGCAAGAAATGTAAATAATAAGATCGAGAACATCAAACTTCTAAGTTGGTTCTACGAAAATAAGAAAATGATTGTGAAACTGGACCTACGTTTTGAAAATTGTAATGGGGATAGGAATGCTAGGTCCATGTTTCTGAACAAGTGGTCCTAGCACTAATTCTCATCAGCAAAGGCTATCATTGGTCATGGCTCGGATCAGGGTAAAATCTAAAACTAATTTCCTATCGATTTCTTTTTAAGTGGTTATAAATGATTAATTCAATGAAAATGACGACACCATGCCTTTCGGAAATTCATTTATACTTGTGGCGCAATATCATGTGCACCCAGAATGAGGTATGTGCCTCTCTTTATTAGTAATGGGTCCTTGTGGCTTGTTTTACTTGAAAGTAATTGCAAAGCTTTTCTTTCTTTTTTAGTTTTTTGCCTTGCCTTCCTTGGCAATATCCAGCATTGACACAACTTGCCAACAAATTCAAGTACCATGTTACTTTTCAGAGATCATTTTGATGATAATAGCCTGCAAGCATATATGCAAATTTCTTGATTAAAAATGAATAAACTGAGAACTAACAATTTGCATAATGACCATTAATTTCGTGGAAGTAATTACAACAGAGCTGAAGTGATCATTGTGAACTTGATGATGCTTTCTGCAGTTACTATTCCATGTATGGACATGTTGCAAGACTAGCTGAAGAGATAAAGAAAGGAGCTGCGTCTGTCGAAGGAGTGGAAGTGACGCTATGGCAGGTTTGTGATTTCCTTGGGGAGGTTTCTGAATATTTTCAATTAAAGCTAACTCCTAACCCCGGGTTTGGGATGAAAAAACTGTCTTCTTTCCTGTAACAATTACTTAAACGGTTCTTGGAACAGGTACCTGAAACCCTGCCAGAAGAGGCTCTTGGGAAAATGGGTGCTCCACCGAAGTGTGACTTACCTGTCATTACGCCCACTGAACTTCCTGAGGCTGATGGATTTCTTTTCGGCTTCCCCACTAGATTTGGGATGATGGCTGCACAGTTTAAGGCATTTATGGATGCTACTGGAGGTTTATGGAGAACGCAAGCACTTGCTGGCAAGCCAGCCGGGATCTTTTACAGCACTGGATCACAGGGAGGTGGGCAGGAGACCACACCGTAAGTTCTATTCACAAAATTTCCCTTCTTTTATGATCCAATTGATTTCTAAATACAACAAGAAGACAGACAAGGCCTTAAGTGAAAAGGTTGCCTTCCTCTTGCTTAAATGCAGCTTGACTTCCATCACTCAACTTGTGCACCATGGAATGATCTTTGTGCCCATTGGTTACACATTTGGAGCTGGAATGTTTGAGATGGAGAAGGTGAAGGGAGGTACACCCTATGGCGCAGGAACCTATGCTGGAAATGGCTCCAGGCAGCCCACAGAGTTAGAGCTGGAGCTAGCTTTCCATCAGGGAAAGTATTTTGCTGGCATCGTTAAGAAATTCAAGGGAACTACTTAATTTTCTTCCTTCCATTTCACTATAAATGTGCTGTTCATCTTTCATGTTCCCCCCAGAAATAATATGAGGAATTTGAGTTTAACCAGCCATGAGTCAATCAAGAACATCAGGCAACCCTTATTAACTTCAGAAGGAGAAGAACATACCCTTTCCTAACTCCAAAATAAAATATAGAATCTCTTAGTCACCTCTCTCCCTTTCCACAAAAATAAAGTTCTATGAAACAATTACCAATGAAAACAATAAATAAAGAAGAGAATAATTGAAAATTTAGAATTTCATTTAATCAAATATCCATTCAAATCGCATTAACTCTTATTCTCATTTGACAAAATCTTTATCATTGAAAGGAGCTTCATTATTATCATCATTTAAATTCATTATATCAAATGATTAAGATTATCTTCCATGTCACTCTTATCTATTAAACTTAATTCCTCAAAAACTCATTATGCCAAAAGATCGATATGATTAAGATAAACTGAATCTACAAACCTACTTGTTTTATTAAGAGTCATAGCAAATAAATAATAAATAAATTATTAAAAATTACAATAAATTATATTCAACTTACCAATGATTATAGCATACTTTAACATAAGTTTTAAGTTGTATCAAATAAAGACTACGTTGTTCAATGCTTTATATTCCAATATATTCCTTTTCTTGTAATGGATGAATTCAAATGTGCTCTAATTCTTTTTATAACCTATTGCACTCACACATTGACTTAGAATTTGAATTACAAATTCTTGCAATTCTGGAGCACCACTTTTGAATTAGTCCTACCAAACAACTATAAGACAACAAAAGTAATATTATAAACAAAATAAAATGATGATTAACAATCCCAACTTAGGGTCCATCATACTTAGGCACTAAATAAATTTAGTTCATAAACATAGAAAACAAAACCAACACCAAAAGTTAAGAAGAATAACTAAAAAGAAAGGAATCCATTATGTATACCATTTTCTCTACTATAATCCCCTTGAATTTTTTTATAGAAAGCTATTATCTATTTGATCTTTGACTTTGACCTAGACCATGCCTAGGAAAATAAAATATTTTTAATTTTAGAATCCATAACTTTTAAGCAATTCACCCATGTTTTAAATAAAAGACACATTAGACACATCCTTTTCTATTAAAAATCTAGTGTCAGCTGTTTAGAGGCTTCTTCAACCCTTAAGAAATCAATTTTAAGCTATTATCACTAAAGAATCAAGAATCAAATTTCATCTTAGTAGATCAAGTTTTTGATAAAACTGAGAGTTTTTCTAGATTTATTTTAGCCATGATTTATCTATTTTAATCATTTGATTTTGTTCTTTTGAACATGATTTATAGCTAAACACTTTTCTATTTTTAGATAATCTCATCATATTTTAGACATGTTCACTCAAAATTGCATATATTCTCGATGTTTGTCCATATGTGCCTACAAAAAATTCACATTTAAAGAAAATGTATACTTTAGAACTTCCTTTGCATAAAGGGCAAAGATCAGTCAGGTTAAGGCATCACAACCTATCTATTTTTGACAATTTCTTTTTGATTGCTAACCACAACAAAAAAAAAACTTTAGGAAAGTTTTGTTTTCATACAATCTTGCTTCATGCTTTATCTCAGCTCTATTCCTTAAAAAGTCCATATATGAGTTGTTTATGAACAGATCTATAGAGTAACCAAGCCAAAGATAGGCGTCTATTCTTTTAAAGTTGTGGTTGTAATTAAGTATAATATGAGCCAATTTACTTGGGAAATCAGTCCCTTAGTTACAGTTGATCCAAGCCTTTACTTTAGTGTTACCAAAGAACCGGTTTTAGATATGTGATATCTGTTGAGTTTGGATTAAATGACCAACTTTGCTCTAATTATCTTAGTATAAAAAAAAAGCCCTTTCTTTATTGCTAGTTATATATATAGTTATTCCAACTATAATTCCTCTAAGCTTCACCAATTATGTCAAGAACCAAGAAAAGGTTGATGTTTCCTTTACTTCTCATAGGCTTTTATCTCTTTGAAAGTATGTATATATCCACTTAATCTATAAGAAGTCTTTGTTCTCCGATATCTTCCATAACCTTTTTCCCATAAAAAACTTATTAAATAAGTTGAATGGTGTGGTTCCCGAACCACTTTAATTGGTTTACAAGCTTCGCTCTATCTAAACTTAGCATTAGTTTTGCCATTCTATCCACCAGCCGTTATGAAGTCTCTCATTAACGTTTCTATTGACTTAATTAAGCTTTTAAAAAGGAAAATATAAGTAGATCATATTATGTATGAAGTGAATATACGACTTATTTGATTAATTATAGTCTACTTACATAGGAAAGGTCTTTATTGCACTAATTCCACAATATTTTTATATTTTCTCAACTAGAGGAAGGTATTATTTGAAAAGGAGCCTTTTGGTTCATATAGGAGGCTAAGGTTGAGAAAAAGGGGGAGGGGTCTCTAATTTGAAGACTTGATATTCTTGAGAGCCATTTAGTAGAGTGAGAAGCACTGGTTGAGATAATTAAATGACTCTTGTTGTGATTAATAACTAGCACTGAAAGATTTTTGAAGTTATGTAAAGAGTTCATTAATGTAGTTATTGATCTACCATGTGCCCTATATAACAAGGTTAAATAATTAGAAAAAGATAGGCTAAACAAATCTGGCTTCCTGCATCTATTATCAAACTAGAAGTTTATATCTAAGGTGATGTTAAGCTTAATTAGTCTTATCAATTCCTCCTTTCATAAAATGAACAAAAAATGGGATAATAGCTCGTATTTTCTTAGGGTTATACCTTCTTTAAAAAGGTTAGTAGGTTCCCCATTAATGAGAACATAAAGGGATGTAGAGGTTATACAAGTATTCACCCAACTACTGAATTTTCTAGGAAATCTAAATACCCAAAAGAGTTGGTGGATAAAGTCCCAACTAATTATAGAAAAAGCTTCTCGAGAATCCACCTTCATTGCAGATTTTTTTAGAAATTCTTCTTGGTCCCATTCGAAAATCTCGCTAGTTATCACTTTTCAAGAGGTTTATTGCTTTCTTTAATCTCAATACCAATGGTTTAAAGATGATTTTGTAAATGAAGTTACAGTATGTTATAGGTCTATACTCTCCAAAAGAACCAAGGTTATGAATTTTGGGAATTACGAAAATAAAGGTCTTATTCATCTCTTTTAAGAGTTTACCTTTATAAAAGAATCCCAAAATGGCTCATATAACCATATCGACCAAGCTTTTTGAAAGAATGGTCCATTAAGATCATCAAATCCTGGGGCATTATAGGCATTTAAATCAAACACAAGTCTCTAAATGTCCTATGCTAAGAAAGCGCTCAAATATTAGTCTCTAAATGTCCTATACCAAGAAAGGGCTCTTAAGTAATTCTATCTCCTGATCTTTGAATTAGTTATTGATAAAAAAAAGCTCAACAAGTCCACTAATGAACTACTATTAGTTGATGTGCCTAAAGATCGTTTAAAAAATTATAGGCTTCTTCTTTGGGGCTTGCTTGGGATGTAATTTCTCCATCATCTAACTTGGTGTGAGTTGATCCTGATGATATTTTCCTTGCCTTTATTGAATTATGAAAGAATATTGTAATCTTATCTCCCTTTTTTAACTAATAAACCTAAGATCTTTGCTTCATAAGAGAGTTATGGATTATTTTAGCTTTTGTATAATCAATAGCAACTATCTTCTACTCGTCAATCAATTTAGAGTCTCTGTGTTGTTGTTTTTTTTAAATTAAATAATTTCATTAATAATAAGGAAGTGTTAAAACAATACATAAAGGACTAGGGGATACCTTTCCAAATTTTACAACTTCATTGCAAAGCCTTACCAAAGTATTAAATGCATAAAATTAAGGGAAAAGTTAGAATTTAGATTCTCAAGTAGGAAATCAGATTGGGTTATGCTTTTTTCCAATGTCTTTAAGCAAAATCAATTTCCGAATTCCATTAATCACTTTTAAAATTAAAACCTATGTAGAATTAACCTTGTTTGCAAATCTCTTAGAGTCCTTTATGTCCATATAGTTTGTAAGTGGGACCCCAAAGTTATCATGTAAATCTATATAGAAGATCTTGGAAGTGTTGTCTGATTAGTGAGTTATTGGACAATAAGGGAAAATGATTTTCTTTGGATGGACCACTAATATTTCCTTTTCACTATTTCCTATATGTTTAGATGATCACGAGATTCCTCTTACTTTAGACATAAAGTGCAAATTTTGTCTAAATCCAAGTATCTCAATTTGTTTGTGGTATTCTATCTATCTTTGATAGTTAGTTATAAGAGAAACGAAGTTTTAGGTAACAAACACTTGCTCCGTAATATCTTATGCTAGTTAATTGTAGGCTTACTTCCTCTTAACAAATCTTTAGTGAACTTGTTGGAAAAGTTGTGGACTGACTTACCATCCTAGAAGTAGTTATCAAGAGTTAAGGGATTAGCAGAATAATTAGGTTGTAGATCCCCTAAGCATTAAGGGACTTACCAAGATCTTCCACTAATCAATGTACAGACCTTAGCATGTATGAGATAATGCAACATAGCCTCTTGTGTCTTATGGGAGTGGACTAATTGTCCAAACACAAACTAATTTTCAAACCACATAGAAGAATTTCTTTCATTGCAAATTCAGCAAAAAATTCTTGGTTGTATCATATCTCTCAGCTGTAACAACTAATTCAAAAAGCATAAAAATGAGCAACTTTTTCTTATGACTCATATTTTGCTTCCTTTAAGAAAGTAAGAATGTGACCATTTAAGTTAAATGGAGTCCCTATCCTTAAGTATCCACCACAATCTTTTAACAGTTATGTAAGGTTTGTAGTTTTGATAGAAAATACCCAGTCCACTTTCTTCCTTAGGGAAACAAATGTCAACCTATTTGATTTTCACATCTCCCCTTCCACCATTGAAATGACTCCATAAGAAATCCTTTAACATTCATTTAAGGGTTTTAATAAGACTTTTGGACAGAAACATATGTGAGGTCCAGTACATGTGATGAGAGCTAAGTATTGATTTGATTAGTTGAAGTTTATCATATTGGACAGAAACTTGTTCATCTAAGACTTGATCTTTCTGTGTATTTTCTCAATAAGTAGGAGGTAGTCATTAAAGTTGAGTCTTTTAGTAGAGATTGGGAGTCCCAAATACAACATAGGGGCAGTTTCCTTTGCATTCTAGTGATTACAACAATATGTGACTCCATAGAAGTAGCTCCCTTATAAATCAAAAAGTGACTTTTGTTGAAGTTGATTTACAATCCAGATATACACTTGATAGTTTCTAAGGCCCTCATTAATGTCTAAAGTGAATCCATACTAACTCTAAAAAATAATAGAAGATCAGCTCTAAAACATAGGTCAGTTAAATAAAATTTCCTATATTTGGAGTGGAATTGGAAATTGGTTCAACCCAACTTTATGCTTATAAGCATATTTAGAGCTTCCATGAAAAGATGAAGAGATAGTGGGAAAAGGGGGTCCCCTTCCTAAGTCGTCTTGCTCCTTTGAAACAATATGGGACTACCATTTACCAAAATAGAAAAGGATGCAAATGTGATATACTCCTTGTTCCAGCCAATAAAAATTTCAGGGAATCCAAACACCTCTAACAACCTTAGTAAGAAATCCTACCTTACATTATCAAAAGCTTTATGAAAACCTATTAGAATTTATAATGGGCCAACGAGCCCATACGAGAAGGAAAGTTAGACCACATATAAGTCTAAGTGAGGTTCCATCCTAAAACCAATTGGTGATAGGTGGAGTAACCCACTAGACTTATATGTTAGTCTTCTTTCCTCTCTTTCTCCAATGTGGGACAAACTCCCACTTTATATTTCAACAAAACCCTCCTTGATAGTACAATTTGGAGTGAAATTGCTCCTTAAGTACCCTTTGAGGAACAATCAATATGTTGTTACCAATTTGCCTATTTTCTATGAATGCTCCATGATAGCCTGTCGCTAACTACCAAATAATAAATTCCTAACTACCAAACTATGCAGTAAATGGTGAGCTAGGGTTAAATGGTGAGCTAGGGTCGAACCACAGAGAGCTGGGAAGCAAATGCTATTTCAAATGTTGTAACAAAAGAAAATAAAACACCCTGAAATGATGAAGACAAGACAACTAATATGCAATGAATGCAACAAAAATCGACAAGCACAAAGCAAATTTAAAAAAGTCTACTAACAATGGTAAAGAAGTGGGTTGGAGATATCTTTGGGACTCTTGGATGTTCATTGATCCTTGAATCTAAATAAAAGGTACTCTCATCATGGTAATAGCCTATAGACTCGATTAAGCTCTCGAACCCTTAATTTCTCTAAAATAGGCAAAACTAATAAGTTTTAGAAATGCCTTTAATCTTCAGTTCTTCACTATAACTTAGAACAAGCTCTCTAAATTTAATAGCGAAGATATATTAGGTACTAAGAAATAACTAACTTAGGCCATCTACTCATAAGCTCAGAAGGTGTAATCTAATGGTATGGAATTCTAGATTAGTTGATTAAGTATCCTGACAAATTCAATTATCCTATTGCTACTTCCGGGAATCAATATGGACTATTACATATTACACGCTCAACTTTAACCTTCAAATTAGAAAATTACCTAAAGGGTGATCAAGCCTACAAGCAATTCCTAACTCACGACATTTATCCTAAATCCCAAACCAACCTAGACCTACAAGTACCAAGATAAGTTCAACTTCATTATCACAATTTTCATTCCTTCACCCTTATAATATCCTCAAACCTCCAAGTAGTCTAACTACACATGTTCATATCAAGCAAAACAGACATTAAATAAACAAAACTCATTCTTACTAAAATAAAACGAAGGCTGGAAATTATAAACGAAATAGTAAAAACTAAACTTCAACACTAACTTAATAGAAATCAAAATTCTTTATGCTAACAAATAACTAATTATAACTCAAATTGCAAAATCCGAGCTAATTGTGTCAAAGTGAAAATTCCAGCACACATAACTAAATTAATTAATCCTAAACCTAAGAACATGCGTAGATCCTAACTATTAAGCACCAATTAATCAAAAGCATCTCAAATAAAAAAAAACTCATAACATAAACCATTAAACATTCAAATACCCAACAAATTCGGATATGCAAAAATACATAAATAAACTCAAACAATCAAGATTGAAACTAGAAAATTGCAGGAATAAACATCCATTGATATATCACAAAGGTTTATTACAAAAATTTATGAGTTTCAACTATAAAAATTCCTCAAACATTCATTCTAAATATTCTAGCTCATGTAAAAGTGTGATTAACACTAAGAAAGCTCTAAACTAATGGAATGAATAGATTAAGACATATGAAAATAAAGCATTGAAAATGAAATAAACTAGTTAAACATAAAGAAAATAACAAGAACTTCTCTGCTCCTTCCTTCTCTCTTCCTGAGGTTTTCCAAAAGTGAAGGATTGTGTAGCCCCCTTCTAAGCCCTCCTCTCTTTCTTTATATAGTATGGTCTATTTAGGGTAAAATCTAGGATTTTCCTGTTTCTCAAAAATCCAAAAAGTCCTTAAAAATGTTAAGTTTGGAAGGTCATCTACGTCTATCGACATGCAGGCCACGATTGTGGCCTTTAGGCTGCGTTTGGTTACTGACGCCAAGCACGGCGTCAGTAAACAAAACAACAAAATCCTGTTAACTTTGAATGTTTGGTTGTCG
>JANSVB020000044.1:10070589-10090675 GCA_025504935.2 Erythroxylum haughtii
GGGGAAGAAAAAAAAAAAAAAAGCTGTTTTCCAATATGTGGGGTTAGTAGTTTGAAAGCTAGGACCATAAATGCTAGTACTGATTGTACCAGCAAAAACTGGTACCAAATAAGAACATATTATACCGAAATCTAGTACTGGTTGGCAATTATAATTTTTAAAAATTTAGGATTAAATTAAAAACTTAAAAAAATTTATAAAATAATTATTACTTCTACATAAAAAGGAATATGATAAAATTGTAAACATTTTATTTAACAAATAATAAAATTATATTAAATAATTTTTATATAATTAGAATTAAAAATGATTATAAATTACATAATTGTTTAATAAATATTTTTAAAATTTATATATTTCATATTGACAATATATATAATTTTTAGTGCATACATGTGAAAGGTATTATAATAACTTTTAAAATATGTAAGGTTAACATTTAAAATTAAATTCACTTATTATAAATATATTGTTTTATTTTCTGTTATCTTAATTTTATATCTATATGAGAGTTAAATGATCTTTTTCTTCATATTAATTTTACGAGAAACATGTGAAAATAATATTAATAAAAATAATTGTTATATCAATTTTATATTATTATAATTTTTAAGATATGATTGAAATAAGTAAAAAAATTATTAAAAATATATATGAAAGAACTATTATTGTAATTTTATAAAATTTAAAATTATTTTATATTTTAAAATATTATTTAAAACGATACTCGATGTTGACAAATATCGGTAACATATCATGCTAGAATTTAATTTGCTACTAAATTCAATACGATATTTGTAACATATATTGGTCTCCCAACATTTTGCATGGATTTGTCTTTTCTTATTTATATTAGTTTCCATTTTGCAAACAAAGGGCATCCTTGTAGTGCTAATTTACATGCACGGAATGATTTGTCCCTAAAAAGCCAAATAAAATATGAGTATAAAGTGAGCAATAGTCTGCCTAAATAGAACCCAAGAAAAAAGGGGTGAAACATTAGAAAATGTGTTAAAAGGCTATAGATTAATTACGGATGATAATGTACTGGGCCGAATAATGTATAAACGACATTGTTTACTTTGATTTGGGTCTAGGCTTGACCTATTGCCGACCCTAGGATTTGTGTTATTATCATTGCATTAAGTTACAAGAGTTTAGATTAATTAGAATAAGAAAAAAAATTATGACTGATTATTAATGATTATTGGTGTTGTTGGTCCTTAATATTACAAATAATAAAAGATATTATTATCATCATCATCATCAATATTCACTTTCACAACTACAAGTTAGGGATATTAAATTTATAAAATAAATATTTTATTTGAAAGTGATTAGATTAAAATCTATCAAAAATAATTATATAATTGATGTAAAAACTAAAAAGTACTGAAAATGTGGTGAAGAAAAAGAAGAGAGAGGTTTGACTAAGGTTTTAAAAACTAAAATAGACCGTTTAATCTGACTTAAAAAAATTAGACTAACCAATTTTTACATATAAAAGTTATTAGGTAAAACTGATCCAGATTATTAATTGATTTAAATTTAGTTTCAGGTTGGGTTCAATTTTTTTAAACTTTGAGTTTGACAGCGAAAGGAGAAGTCTAAACATTAATAGCAGACGTGGTACGGGGGTAGATCATCGATGATAACAGAAGTGAACCCTTTATGTGGTCACATGGATCCCTGTAAATGTTCAGACCAACCTGAAACTGGACAAGGCTGATTTGCTTGTTCTTCTCTTCTCTTGCCACACACCACCTCACGGACTTTACATCAGGATCTCTGGAATCTTTTTTATCAGCTTTTCGTCATCTTCCTCTTTTTCATCTCCAAGTGTCCGACCATATCATTACCAAATGCAACCATAGTAACTATATTTATTTAGGCTTTTCCTATGGATGATGGAAATGACTCTGTCAGCCTTTATGTGATTGCACGGAGCAGTTTCGTTAATTGAGGAGATGACTGTCCTTAGGCCAATAATCAATAATGATGCTCTGTTCACGAATTGGGATACGCCTGAGGACGACTGGACCCACATTTTGTTTCGCCATTTATTAAATGCCGTTTTCTTTGTTTCGTCGTTGGAGTATGTTCTATGTTCATTTTCAAGAAGCAGTACTTTCCTACCTTCGAGTGCCGAGAGAATCTCTATCCCTACTTCTTCGTTTTCCTTCCCAGCCTGGTCTAAATTGACTGGTCTATAACTATGACATAATCTCACGTGCAAGAAGCTGTAACTTTTGTATGCTTCCATTAAAAGTCTTTCAAAGCCTCCTGGCCTTCTTCTCTAGGACCAGGAGTGGTAGAAAAGGCGAGTTTGTTGGGCCTTGTGTTAACTTGTAGAGTTTGTGCTCGTGGTAGGTTCCTCGGAGCTTCTTACAAGGACACACTCAGACACACAGACCTCTACTTTAACATTATAGATTCCTCACTCATATTCATACCCCTATCCTTTTATCTACTTTACTCGCTAGAGTTCATTCTCTGGTTGGTGGGTCTAGAATCCTAATCAACTTTGCTCTATATTCATGCTTGTGATCTGCCTCAAAAACTTAGGAACAAGGATCAGAAACTAGGGAAGTACAAGAGGGTCCATCTGTTTTTGTTCTTGCCTGCAACGTAGGAGAGTTATTAATTTAGATATGGCACTAGAGGCCGTAGTGTACGCACAAGACCCCTTTAGCTGTGGTCACAAGGATGGTTATGGAGGAGGAGGAGGAGGAGGAGGATCATGGGGCTATGACTATGGCTTTAAAGAAGATGATAAGTCTTCACTCGGGATTCTAAACAGCAATTTTAGCAAGAAAGATCATAAACAAAGTCTGCATGCCAATTGGGACTACCCTTCTCCTTCAATAATGAGACATCTAACAGAGTGGGGTCCTAATTCCTCGCCTGAGGCCTGCATTGTAGACCGATCTATCCCTAGAACTTCATTGTTACGTGATATGGAGGAGGAGATGCCCGTGGCTGTCGGTGGCCCGCGAAAGCGGAGACGGACAAAGAACACGAAGAACAAAGAGGAAATTGAGAGCCTAAGAATGACTCACATTGCTGTTGAGCGAAACCGTAGGAAACAAATGAATGAATATCTTTCTGCTATTAGGTCTCTGATGCCTGCTTCTTATGTTCAAAGGGTCAGTTCCTATCCACTTTAGTCTTCAAAATCATCGTAGAAGATTTTTCCTCCTCACAAAGAATGGATGGTTAAATAAAAAGAAAAAGAGAATGATCGACTTTGGTTTCAATGACATGCAACTTTCTCTTTCTCTTTTTGTTCTTTATATTTTGCAGGGTGATCAAGCATCCATAATTGGAGGTGCCATTAACTTCGTGAAGGAGCTAGAGCAGCAGTTGCATACCATGGAATCAAATAAACGGTCCAAGCAAACAGAGATAAATGGATTCATTTCACCATTCGCCAAGTTCTTCTCCTTCCCCCAGTACTCCAAACATGCAACTCAGTCTCCCCCCACCGAGGACGATAAATCGGCTTCAGAGACTCATGGGGGCGCCGCCGCAGACATAGAAGTGACCGTGGTGGAGAGTCACGCCAATCTGAAAATACTCTCCAAGAAACGCCCCGGACAGCTCTTGAAAATGGTTGCAGGGTTCCAAAGCCTGAGGCTTACTGTTCTCCACCTTAACGTTACATCTGATGATCTTGATCAAATGGCTCTCTACTCAGTTAGCGTTAAGGTTAGTTCAGACTTGTTACAGTCTAATGAATCCAGCTTTTCCTCTTCACCTTTCCTTCCAACTTTCTCGGACATGCCAATAAAATCCCTAAATTTTGCACTTACGAGCCTTCAATTTCATCTCATTTTTGCTACATAATGATTAAATGGAACAGGTTGAAGAAGGGTGTCATCTGAATACAGTGGATGAGATAGCAGCAGCTATCAATCAAATGCTACACAGAATTGAAGAGGAAGCTGCTTTTAACTGATCAGGTTGATTTGTGCAGATCCAAATTTCCGTCTTTCCTATAGTTAAAGAGTTGTAACTCCCATAATGGAATTTCCTCTCTTAGATCAAATATGTTCTACTTTGAGATTAATGAAAGTGATGAGGTCTAGTCAAAGCCTTTAAGTATCTTATGCAAGAATGTTCTTTAACAACTCTGGATGTCGAATGAAACAATAGCTACCTGACAAAATTTACTTGGGCATTACCAATTATTAGTTATGTGTTAATAAGAGAAAAAGTTTATTAAAAGTTTGATATTCATAACCCTTCCCGAGACGGGAAGAACGAGTCTTCGTTTACTTTTGTTTTATTCCGTGTCTTACCGAGCAACCGATACGTTAAGGAATCTATTCCAGAAGTTCTTAAAATTTCGAAAACGGTGACGAATGCCTGCCGATATCCATACGCTCAATACGGGCTATGTTTTAACCGAAACTTTTTTTTTTTTTACGGCAGATGGAAAAACTAAAATTTTAACAAGTAAACGCTATATTTTGCGCATTAGCGCACAGATAGTAACGAAGATCAGATAGGGGTATACTTCAGACGTTCTCCAAATGTGGGCATCCCGAATCTAGACAAGCTAAAAAATTAACACATTGATTACCTTTGCAAAATACATAAACAATGTTGTAACGAGGAGTCCTTTTCAAGCAAGAGCGTATATCATGTATGAGATGAGTCAGAGGATGAAAGAATAAAATATCATGTATGAGATGAGCCAGAGGATGAAAGAATAAAATATGATCAGGTTTAACCGAAACTAATTCATGATATTTCATTATAATGCCGATAAAGTCTACAAGTAATTCAACTTGCGAAGGGATCTTTGCATGTATTCCAATAAATTGAACCACTAAAATTTTTTATTGAGAATCATAACAATTAATATTACAAAGAGACAAGAGTATAATGATTAAGTTGATAATGGGTAAGATTTTGATTTTTTAACTTAAATTTAAAATTTAATTTTCGAATTTGTTTAAATTTTGGTCGGGTCGGTTGTGCAAGGCCTGAGCCCAGTCAAAACGACCCGTGGGCCGATCGGTCCATTCTTCAAAGATTAGCCTCACACTTAATGGCTATGTCGAGCCCAAGCCCGATCTACGCTCTCCTCAGCCCGTCCGCATGTGAGGAGTCCCATACAGACGTAAACTCGTAAACCTAACACATGCACTATATAAGGTATAATTTCATCGTAACCAAGGTACGCAATCATAACCTAGTTTTCTCTGCATTCAGCAGCCACACCTTCACAAAAAGACTGACTTGAGCGTCGGAGGGGCTAATCGGGACATAACCCCCGATGTGCCTTCTCTATTTTGCAGGGATCTCAACGTCGAAGTCATCACAGAAAGCAACCGACTCATGGATCAAAACAGCAACGTTCCGTTCCGCCCGAATTCGGCAGAATCAAAAGATAATAAACAGGGTAGGCATTATAGAATTGAAAGGTACGTAGTTCTCGAATGTGGATTAATAATTTCATTTAAGATGTTAGAAACTTGGAATTGTTTTTAGAGTGCCGAAATCACATGCCTGAATTTATAAATCCATATCCCTAATCCCTATTTGAATCGTCATTCCGTATAAACTTTGTTTTGTATTTTAGGGCTTCTTCGTTTCCGGAAATCATTAAATTTAATGATGTTTTTTTTAAGAAATAAAGTAACATTACCTCTTTATAGTTTGACTTATTTTCACAAAAAATATAAATACTCATATTTTGTTGAAACGTATGCACTCTATTTTTAGTTTAATAAAATTATAAAAAATTGTATATGTTCATTTAATAAGATATGATTTTTTAAATATTAATTATAGGAAAGATTTGAGGAATCATGCAATTCATATGAAATGTTTATATCTTCTATCTTTTAAGTTAAATTCATGAATTTTCAAATATTTTGATAGTGGGAAATAATTTTTTTCTATTTAGAAAACAATGGAGAAAATTCAACTCAAATTCATGTTATATTTGATTATAAAATTAAAGTTTTTATATTTTCGTAAATTAATTACATAGGCATCTTTAATATGATAAATTCTAGTCTTTTAAATTAATTACATTTACATCTTCGAATTTGGCTTTGGTTATATATATTTCTACATAAGATTCACCTAAGAAAATACAAAAGGTTTGTAACAAGTAAACAAATAGATAGGATGGACTAATATTTGCATTATTAAGTGGTAATATAAATAATATATAAATCTTCCGTTAGTCCTTAAAATATAAATTGAGATTAATAAAATTTAAATAAAATAAATACAAATATAATGGGCACAATTTATAAATGACGAAAATATGATATAAAATAATAAATTTCAATAAAAAACTTAAATAATAATGTAAAATGACTAAGGGAAAAGAAATGTAAATTGATATGTAGTGATTCAATAAACAACTATTATTTATGTCCATTCTCAATACTTTTTTTATGTAGTGATTCAATAAACAACTATTATTTTTGTCCATTCTCAATTCTTTTTTAAGAATTATATTACAACTCTTCTTTCAAGACACAGAATAATCTTTCATATTGTTCCTTAATAGTTAAAGGAACCTTATTTCTACTCAAAATTTCGCTAATTATAATAGATAAAACACTAATAAAACTTACAACTCAAGTTATCTCATTTTATCAATTTAATAATACCAAAAAGGCTCACTAGATATAAGATAATAAATGTTCAAATACTTATAAGCACTTAGAAGTGTATTTATAAGAAATCCTAATAATTTTCAATCTAAGAACTAATGAAAAATATTGTTTATAGGGTTTCAAAACTCTTACTAGTCTTTTGGATGCAAAAACTAACTATTACAATGACTAGTTCTAACATACTGGTTGACTATTAGGTCGTATTGTCGGACCATATACATTCAATGCAAATATTCACTATCTGTTTCACATTAGTCAACCACAAGGAAATATTATAAGACTAATATTTCATTTGGAGGATACTTATTGACAATATCACACTAATAGTCGATCAATGTGTTAAAGAACACCCATGTTACACATTTAACTTATATTAATTGACTATTGACTTATACAGGATCATTAAATGCCCCCAAAATATGATTTTAATAACTTTAAATGTTCAAACTTGATATTTTTTCGTGCAACTATAATTTGAATAACATTCAAAATATCCCCCCGATAGTTTGAAAGAGCAAGAGACTTTTCTAAATCAAAAGATTTAATGTCTCTTAATGAAGGAAAATACTTATATAATAAAGTAAGATGAATTGTTTATGTATGTAGAAACTTTAAGATTATCAAAGTAATAGAATGACATTACAATTAACATTATAGACTGTAAAATGACCTTGATGTATCTTCTTCTTCTTTTATTCTTGACTTGATTTTGAATTCAAAGGTTTTAAACTTCAACTTTTCTTTATCATCTTTATAAAGTATCTTCTCGAGTTATCTATAACTATGTCTTGTTCTTATATAGCTTCTTATCAAGATAATAAACTTATTAGTAGTAAATATATTTTTGTTATTCAAAACATTAACTTGAACTACCTTAGTTCAATGATCTTCCCTTTTGATGATGACAAAATATTTGTGAAATTAGATAACAATAATAAAATTAAGCGTATAAATAATTGTCCATATCATATAAATGCTTAGCTCTCTCTTAATTCATGCATCAAACATAATTGAATATTAAGATAAAATCTATATTCAATATCAAGTAGAAAAGAGATATCCATACATATAAATAAACTAAATTTACTTGAGCATAAAATACCGTATATATAAAAGTCACTTATTCTAAATATCATCACTGCTACTAAATCTAACATCATCAAGTTTCTCTCCTCATATTTGAAAGCATAAAAAATTAGTTAGTTGGAGAAGGAAAGCAAGATTGAATAAATGACAGGTTGTCAAGATGGTGCATAGTGATTTTCTTGGGCACCATATTGTGTAGAATGAAATTAACAATATGAATTCTCCATCCTAGCATGAGGATGGAGTAGAACCAAAGGTCATAGTATAGAAGAAAGAAAGTTGTAATTGAAGAAAAGATGATGAAATCTTGGAATGACATTGATACCACGAACATCTTAGGTTTTTTAAATTTGATTTTCATTGAAACCTAACTTAAAAATAATTTTGACTCTATTAGAAACAAAGTAAGCCAAATTTGATATTTGGTGCAATAATTATAATAGGTAGGATTTTCAAAAATTGAATTATCCAAAATCTCATTTATAAGATCACTAGTGAGATGGATGTCTATACCTTAAAATCTATAAAATAGGTGAATGACATCTCAAATTACTTAAGGTTGAAGGTTATAATAAAACAAGATAATGTTTTATGGGCTGATATGAAAAGCCTTTATAAGTGGGGATTCTTATCATTGATCAAAGAAAAAATGTATAAGACTGTATGCTTTGAATTGGTCTATATAAGGGGAGGTAATCACATGGTTTTTATATAACTCTCATAAAGCATAATCAATAAACTAAGGTGAGAGAGTGCAAAAATACTCATCCTTATTAGTGGAATGAATATGGGGGAGGAGTTGGAGATCTTGCTCGCCTCCTAAGTGGGGTGAGGTTAGTTCCACCTCGATTATATACTCTAGACATAGGGTTGGAGGACTCTCTAGCTCTAGACATGAGGATAGATGAAGGACACTGGATAACAAGGTAAGAAAGTAACTAAGAAAGGTTCTAAGTATGGGTACTAATGATGTAAGGTCACTTAAAGACCACTTGAACAAATCTATACAGTATCACTAACTTCACTCTTAATCCTTCAAAACCAAGTTTTGTTTTATAGTATACAAATATTGTTCGACTAAAAAATCAAGATCTTTGAAAGAAATGGATTAAAATTGAATCATTTAATTAAGCAACTAAAACTAAAAAGTTTCAGCAGCATTTTGCAGAAAAGAATATGTAATTTGATGAAAATGACCCAAAGGAATTCCTAATTTGAAAAAGTTTCAAATTCTTTAATATGTTGAAATGATGTTTTTCCATTAAAATTAAAATGAATTAAAATTGATAAAAATTAAGTGTTAGAATAAATAAAATATAGTTTGAATTACAAAAATTATGCATCAATTGCCAAAAACCTTTCAAAATTTTAAGCAATTTTAGAAAATCCTAAATTTCATTATTTAAAAACGCCAAAAACACAAATTCGACATAGATTAATGACATTTTCATGCGATTGATTTTACAAATACGTTAATTCAACCTCAAATTTCATCAATAAAAAATAATTTTGACCAATCTCTAAATAATTAAAAAGTTGAAACAGTAATGTATGGTGCTTCATAAATATAAAACATTATGTACAATTTAATGAAATTGAGTGTAAAATAAGCTAAAAACATAAAGTAATATGATTTAAGCATTAATGAAAGAAGGAAGAAATCTTGAATTTAAATGTTGGGGTTTACCCTTCAAACACAACTTGAAGATTTGATGTTTGTGACATGATGGAGCTTAAAAAAGTTATGAATGAGTTTTTTAAGCTCTTAAAATGCACTCGAAAGAGTTGATAATCATTGGATTAGAAAGGATGAATCAGAAGGGAGAAATGATCAATGTCATGATTGTAATATTAAAAGCTTCAATAGTAAGGTTTATTTAGGGTTTAATGAGTTTTTACAAGAGAAAAGTGGTTTAGAGAAGAAGTAAACCTAGTTTTGTGACAAAAACATAAGAAGAGAAAACCAAGCAGATCAGTCCACATCAAGTTCTTTGTTCTTTCCTTTGTGTATTTTCTTTAAGCTTGATGCATGACCTAAGATTAAAGGTGCTATACACGTTTATTATGTTTTAATTTCAAACTAGGATTTGTTCTTGACTTATTTTGTGACAATCATTTTTTTATTTCAATACAATCTTATGATGTTGTGATATTTGTGGTTGTTTATTCTTCAACAATAAATTGAGAGAGTGAGTTGAAAGTAATACGGTTATGTTAGGTAATGAGAATTATTAAAATAATAAGTCACACAAATATAAAATTGATAATCATACGAAGAGAGATCTTATGTAAAAAATCGATTATTTAATAGATCACTTAAGAATTAGTTGAAAACGTTTGGTTGTTTTTTGTGAATCGAGAGATTACAAAAGCTGAAATTTCATATTCAATTAGGATTAAATGTTTTGGTCTTGAGAGAGAGTAATTAAACCCTTAAGAAATCTAGGATCAACACCCATTTGAGTTAGTGGTTAAGGGAACAAAATAACGATAATAAATCCTAGGTTATCATCCTTGTTTTATTGTGATAGCTCAATTGTTAAATGGCTAAGTGGTCAATTTTATTTGATTGTTTTGATTTCTTATTATTAACTTTCACTCAAATCATATTTTTTAAACCTTATACAAAGTTAGGCTCACTTAGTTTTAGTTACTTCCTTGTAGGATCGATACTTTTAATACTATAAACTTACGATTCATATACTTGTAGATATTGAGGGTTTTATTATAGGTAAAACTTGCTCAACACCTCTCATATAAGTTGTGTTTGCTTTCCCCAAATCCATTAAATATTTGTTCCTCAATTTTGCTTTTTTCAAGCTTCTATGCTAAGTATCCAAACTAGGTATGGAGCTAATTGTAGAGTTAACAAATTGAGAGATCTTCAAACAAATTCAGACATCAAATAAAAAACAAAGACAATGTGAAGTTCTTCCAAATGGCTATAAGGTGTTTAGAGCTTACGGTGGAAGAGAAATCAAAGAGTATTTAAAAGCATTATCAGGGATTTTAAGATAGTGCATCTTGTGAACATCTTTATGATATGAGAAATGAATTTGGTGATATGAAAAGTAACTTTCGTGAAAGGAGCTCGCTTATTTGTTTCCTTTGATCTAGCCTTTAAGTGGTACATGTAAGGGATTTCTTTGAAATTCTACACTTGGTTAGTAGCTTCAGAACATGATGCTACTACGACGTTGACTAAGTCACGATTCTTAAACAGAACAGTAGTTCAGACATCTTAACCTCGAGTATTTTTTTATTAAAAGAAAAGAACGCTACAAATTACATGATTAATCACGAGAGGCTATTCTCGATTATATCCTCTAGGATGATCGAGGTGTGCCCTGAGGGTGCATATACAAAAATAGTGACTCTTAACTCAAAATTTACAGTAAAATTAGCGAGCCAGTCGGCACACCGATTACTCTTGACTAGCTTAGCCACTCAAATAGTGTCGACTAGCTTAGTCACTCAAATAGTTCTACAATTTAGTTTCCAAATATATCTTTTTGCTTTTACTTAATCAAATATATTACTTCTTGTGGTTGTTCCTAATTGTTTTATTTTAGGCTTCTAACTTGTCTTAATACAATATATTTGAACTTCCAAGCAATTATCTTTAATCAAAGATCTCAAAGCATGAAACAACCTTCAAGTAACACTTTATTTTTTGCCCTCTCTCAAATAACCTTTAAGTACCAACTTTAAATTTTCATCACATTTTAACTTTCTTTGATAATTGAATTTCAGGGGAGGAAGTTAGAGAACACTCACCAGTCGAAAGGAGCCTCCTTGTATCCTTGTCTTTATAATCTCCCATCTCCAGCCTTGGGCTCCACTTAGAAAATAATGTTAAAAGTTAAATTATGTTCTCCAACTTAACATCCAAAGTGAAGATTAGGAGGAATAGAATGAAATACTAATGCAGGAGTGAATCTTTCCTAGTTCTATTAACATAGAAGGAGCATCATGTGGAACTAATTACGGATTGATAGACGAGACACTTCCACTAACAAATTATTACTATTTTGATATTTTATTATTATCAAAATTATATATTCAACATATTGAAAAAAAGAAATAACGTGGAAGATATAAGATTAACGTAATCATAATCCCAACGAGAAATCAGAAGAAAGTGAGGATCATTGCTAGTTTCCTTTCGAGATTCTTTTAATATTAAACTAGGTTTGAGAGGTGAAAAAGCATATCCTAGCGACCCTCTGACAATGTCACAGTCAATTCATTGGATATCAACTTTCCGATAGAACTTGATTCTGTCTCTGAAAGACATCTTTCAGCACAGAATCCAGGTCGCCTAGGGTCAGGCAAAAACGTATCCTCAGCATCCAACATTAGGAGGACCGAAGCCATTGCTGGTCTGTCTTCTGGACGCTGTTGGACACACAACAGTCCTACTTGGATACATCTCATTGCTTCAGTATCAGAAAACTCGCACTCTAACAACTGATCTACCAATTCCAGGGCCTTTCCTTCGTTCCACAGCTTCCATGCCTGTAAAAGTTCATCTCAGATAATAAATTTTAATACTTCTACTTTCTGCATGCTGATGATCAATATTCTCCATACTGAAGAAATCTTTCATTCTCTGCACTTACATGGCCCAAAAGGTTAAGTTTGTGGTCTAAATGGAAAAATCCCCGGTTCCTCTTGCCACTCACCGTCTCCAATAGTATGACACCGAAGCTGAAGACGTCAGATTTTAAGGAGAAATGTCCATCTATGGCATACTCTGGAGGCATGTAACCACTGCATCCCTCGAAAAAGCAATGCAAGTTAAGTAACAAAGTTATCTGATATGAGAAATGACAATAATCCAAATCTTTGTGTTTTTTCTTACTAAGTTCCGACTATCCTCTTTGTATTGCCTTCTACCTGATCTCCACCAAACAGCTTTGCCATTCCAAAATCTGAAATTTTTGGATTCAACTCACTGTCTAGTAGAACATTACCAGCTTTCAGGTCCCGGTGGATTATTCTCAATCTTGAATCTCTATGAAGATAAAGAACTCCTCGTGCTATTCCCACAATGATATCTACCCTCTTTTTCCACTTGAGTAATGGTCGCATCGTCTCATCTGCACAAAATATTAGCTCGTTGCATTTTAACTGGAGATTTGGAGAGGGCAAATGATCCAGTTTGTGTTATGAAGCATGAAGGACTATTTCTAGAGCCGATGATAAAGAGGGCAATGCTTGTACGTAAAGTGGAGATACGAACCAAATATGAAGGAGTCCAAGCTGCCTTTTGGCATATACTCATAGATTAACATCCTGTCTTCTCCATGGATACAACAACCTAGAAGCTTTACAAGATTCCGGTGTTGGAGTTTGGAAATCAAAATGACTTCATTCTTGAACTCTCGAAGGCCTTGCCCGGAGTTCTCTCTCAGTCTTTTTACTGCTACTTCTTGTCCACATTGCAACTCTCCCTGCACGTTTTTTTAATTTTTTCCAACGTTTGGAAACTCCATAAATCTATCATGAAACAGAAGATAGATAATTTTTTATGCTCTAATCAGTTCCTTTGTTTTTATATTTTTTACTATAATGTCCATGTTCGAAAGGGTATAAAAGCTCAAGACCGTTAAACAATACAATATCATGACAGAAACAACTCTTACCTTGTATACTGGGCCAAATCCACCTTCGCCGATCTTGTTAGCAGCAGAAAAATTGTTTGTAGCAAGTTGGATGGTGGTAAACTCGTACACAGGTAGTTCAAGATCATCCCTCTGACTCTCAATTCTGTTGATATTGACTTCATTATTTGGTTGATTTTCTATCAACGTGAACAACGTCGGATTTAGTGAAAAAGAAACCCCAAAATACTATCAATATGAGAATTGAAAAACCGAAGAATCTCACCTATTTTTCTTCTATTAGTCCAGGCCACAAACGAGCCAATTAAAATCAAGATAATAAGTGCCGAAGACAATGATATGGACACGACGATTGCCACATTCTTTTGTTTAATATGAACAGCAGCATCGGCCTCTGACAACCACAGATGAAGGATAATAATCTATATCATTGACCAATTACACAAGGTACAGACATTGGTCATAATTGTGCAGTTGATTATCTAAACGCAAGATCAGGTATCCACCCTAGCAAGAGTAGAGATATTTGAACTGGTTCTTAGGCCAACAGAATTGTTGATCAAATCTCTTATAATTGACACTGGCCATTAGAAAACAGTGAAAATCTTTTGTCTACAATGACCAGTGGAGGTCATCTGCTAGCACTAGTTTGTCCTGAAATTAAGAGATCTGAAGAAAAGAAGTAGAAAGATTCTTACCTAGTTCCGAAGCTGCCACTCTTACATAAAGGTCTTGCCCAAATTGGGCTACCTGTCTAACGTCAATCAAACCTCTGGACCAAGTCACGCAGCTATTGCCAGTATCTTCAATGTCAGGTTTGGCATAAGCCACACAAGTACAGTTCTTTAAGCATTCTGCCTTGCAGTCATCAGGGCTGATGCTTACGTTCACTCGAAATTCTGAAGCATCTGGCAGTTTCAATCCGGCTATTTTCATAAATCCCTCTTTATTGCCACAAATTTGTGGATCCGCTGGAGTGCATCCACCTGACCAATCCATCACTTCCCAGTCTCGTGGTGATCTAGGTTGAAAGCCCTTCATACAAGAACAAATGGTGGGATTATTTATATCACAGACGCCATAATCACCACATAACCCGTAAGTGTCACAACGGTCTTGTTGGACAGTGAACAGGAGGTTCCAACCTGAGAGTCTATCGTTCCATGAGAAATGCTGGACCAAGCCAGATGGACTCAAGACAAACCTTGACGTAAGGTTGTTCATGATTTTGTAGGAATAGTACACATTATCACCACTGGAGACAAATGTGGGTTGAAAAACTGGGTTTGTCATGAGAGCTGGCATACCACTAAACTGATTCCCATACCATGGTCCACTGCGAAACTGCTCTGTAGATCCCTTCCGAAGAACGAGTTGGGGAAGCCCCCCAGGATCCACACTGTATGTGTAGTCTCCTGAAGAGGGATCATTAGAGCTTTTCCAAGATGTCAGGTGCCAATTCAGATCAGATTTCTTGCTCCAACCCAGTTTCATGCCAGCTAGCAGTGTATCAAATGGATAATCAAAACTTTGCCATAAGAAGTTATTTTTGTTGTTATCACTATCATCTCTCAGAATGAAGTTTCCAGTGTCTAAAAGCTGTGCAACTGGGCTTCTTACAGCATGCGAAGAACTTGAAGACCACAATAAGTCTTTTGTTTGGTTGAGGAGGACAACATTCCCATCAACCGTGAACGTTAACGTTCCAGAAGAATTCACAAGTGGGCTATCCCTATTTGCCACCCAGACAACTGTTTGAATTGGTATACTTTTATACCATATTCCTAAATATCGAACACTCGCATCTCCACGACTAAAGAATCCTAGTTCGAATTTACCACCTTCTGATACCATGGTCTGGCTGTCATTAATGGACTGCCCTGGAATAATCTTGTCAGCTGCATTAGTGTGTTCAGGAAACAGAAGTATCAAGGCGGACCAAACAGATAGAAACAATTCCTTGCCCATTAGTTTTCCTATAATTTTCATCATCTTCCATTTCATTAACAATACCAAATTCAAGTTGTTAGATCTTTCTCGGTGCTCCCCCATGTTGTTTAAAGAATGCAAAAAAAATATTTCGAGTGCAGAGTAGTTGAATATTTGGGTCCCATAGCGTCTTCTCAATAAAATGCCCCAATAGTCACTTGAGAGAATGAAATAAATTGATTTCAACTTTTAGTCAATCTGATTACACAATTTTCTTGAAGGAAAGGACCAAAAATTGCTTAATTATTCTTCTGGAATTAATGCAGAACCCTGACTCCCATGGGCAGCGAAATCTGAGAGTGCGAAGGGCCGGTTTTATGGGATGCGCACTGGCATTTGTTAATCCGTAACAATGGAGTTGTCCAGTGAGCGTTCAACTTTTCTCTAGAAAATAAAGGCTCAAACATCAAATTTCTTCCCTAATGTATTGTCAGCAAAGGTCATACCTAATCCCAACAACGATAAATAAAGTATTCTTAGTAGGGAAAAACTTCAATGAACAGGTCCTACCATCAATTGGAGTGGGACGACCACCTCTGAAGATCAAAAGCTGAGAAATAGTTGCTGTTTTCCTCTTTTTTCACCGACAAGACTCCAAACTGCACTAAGGATTTCCTAAATATCACGTGACCAAGTTAGATTTCACTCTGCCCATAGACACATTCAGACTGTCACTGTAAACCAACATGGGCGCCGCAACCAAAGACCATGGCTTGTCCTATGCAATAATGGCATGTTAGTAAGTACTCATCTAGAATATAAGATCACTGTCAAGAATCAAACTTGTAAAAAGGTTGGATTTTTCTCTTACGTGGGAACTCAGGTGGGAGAGAAAGTTTACCATGGAGATAGAAGCTAAAAGGGCAATAAAGAAGAAAGGGAACTATTCAAAACTTTTAATGTATGCTAATATTTTTGTTAATAAAAAGAAAGTGGTGGTATTGGTTATGTCTTCCAATACAATCAATAGGTTAGTTGTAGTTTATTCACGTAATTTCTTAAAGGTGTTCTTTATCTCATATATATTCATATGTATATTTAAATAAAATTATAATTAAATTATAATTATGAGATTTATATTATATTTAATGTATTTTTCTTAAATTATTCCTAGTTATTGTTCTATTAAGATTTAAGACTAAGCGTAAAAAGATAAACACACGTTATGTTTCTTCCTTATGAATAAAGTAGTTGATCTTATTGAATAAAGTATGAAAATACTTAAATAAAAGTGTGCATATTTATTAGAGAATAAATTTACTGAATTGACTCCATATAAAAATTCAATTTGAAACATTAGTTGTATATATATATATAAATTCCCATTCTGATGATTATATAATTGATGCTTTGACTTAAAATCACTTAATTATTTCATATAAGAATTGCTATATTTTGATACTACATATGACTTATTTTAGTAAAAGGTAGCTCAATTTATAAATTGCATAGAGGTAACTAAGTGTTTAATATAAAATTTATCACCCTAAAGTAATCAGAGATATTTCATAATTCTTGATTAGTATTGATTCAAAAAATTCTCGATCTAAGGTGAGATAACACTTTATAAAGTAGTTTACAAATGCCATATATAGAATCAATTATTAATGATAGAGAACTAAAATAATTAGATTAAAATATAGTGGACACTAATTTCATGGTCTAGATCTAATATAAATAATGTGTGACAAAAAGATTAAATTATATATAAAAATCATGCATGAAAAGGTTAGTTAAAGCCAATTTGATATTTCTAAATATTTAGGCAGTCATGATAAGTTGATAGACATCAATCTTAATCAATGTATATAAATTGTTTAAGTAGATAATTAAAGATAATTGTAGGAGTTTAATTTATCTAACCTTGAATACGATTAAGATTTATAAATTATATTCGTTGTCAACATATTCAGGAACTTAATAGGTTACAAATAGAGAACGGGTTAAAAAGAGAAAAGACATTTTTAATTAAGTTGGACTTGATTGTAAAGTTTGAAAAACTTTATGATTAAATATAAGATATCTAATAAATAAAATTCAATATGAGATATTAGATTTTATATGGGCCTAATTAATATTTAATTAGAATTAATTGTAATTTTTATTAAAGTTTAATTAAAATTAAAATTATATTTTTAATTAAATTACTAAGAGGTCTAAAACTTATTATAAATAGACTTAGGTTCAAAGGGAGCTAGTATTTTTTTTGCTTAACATTGTCTACAATAGTTGTAGAGTTCTCTTAATATGTTTTGTGGATATCTTTAAAAATCGAACATATGTGTGATTATGGTGGTTGAGATAAACTAACTTCAAGAATGTTCAAGAGAAGCAATAAGAAAATAATCAAACATCATAATAAGGAATAAATTATGATTCATGTTTTATTCTATTTTATATGTAATCATATTGTATAATTTTAAAGCGATTTTAACTTTCAAAAAATTATAAGGAAAAGTATAGTTATGTTCTCCTATGCATGAGACTGGATCCTACCTGATTTCCCATTAAGCACTTACTTATATAATCTAATTATAGCTAATTAAGGTTTTAAATCATCTAATAACTTTAGTTGTCTTTTTGGAAAACATCAAATTTGGAAGAATAAATCAACCTATTAAAGAAACAACTAATTTTGGTTAGACAACCACCACCAAATGTTTAATCCTATTAGATTCAACATGCTCCCATCCTTTCCCTTTTTAAACATAATGTTGTTGACAAAATAAGTACTTTTCGTTTAGATGTCAGGTTTTGATCACTTTTAATATTTTTCTTCGCCAATTGTAAGATACTTGCTTTGTTAAGCACTTGTTACAAACTATTCGTTACACCTATATATGAGAAGTACAAATATTTGCTCAAAACAAGAATAGAATTATCATGAATTGCTAGTATCTATACTTTCTCTTACAATATCATCGGATGATTTAGAAATCTATTAATATTTATATATTATTATTACTTTTTGGATAACTATCCTGATTTTTCTCTTATTTGTTATTATTTTTAGTATTATTGAATTTGTTAAGTGGTTAGTTAAGAATATCTTGGAGTTTATTATTTGGGGACTTATTGCTAGACATCAATCTTGATTTATGGTTATAAATTTAATTAGGGAATTGAAAATAAATTAAAGGAAGTTTTAATTTATATAATTCTAATTGTGAATTAGGATTATAATTTACAATCTTTTCCAAAATATTAGGAACCTAAATGTGTCATACATAAAAAGAAGAAGTAACAAAGTGAAAATTTAATTTAAATTAAAATGGAATTAATTGTACAGTTTAAGAAATTATAGGGATCAAATATAAGATATTTGATTTTATTAAAATTTAATTATAATTAGAAGTGGAGTTTGACTTTAATTAGGAAGTTTAATTTTAATAAGGGTGAAGTTCTTTTGTCTTTCTCTATATATATAGGAGGAAGGTATAAATTAGCTAGCATTCCTACCTCTTAAAAGTTAAGTTCCTTTTCTCTTCTTTGTAAATACCATTATAGGCTAGAAACTTGAACAACTCATGGTTAACACCCCGTGAAAAAGTTATTGTAGGAATTTGAAATATGTGCAATTCAATTACCTTTTATGGTTTATATTTTTCAAGATATTTAACTATTGAGATCCAATTAGAAAGTCATAAATTTTTTCACTATGCTCATGATTGGATCATGATTAGTTTCCTATCAATGATATCAGAGTCTCTTTTAATTATTTAACTTGATTAAAGTTGCTTAATTATTATTGATTTGATATGATTAAGATTTTAAAACTTTTTTTAATGAGTTCTCTAATACAGATTACAGCAAAAATTAATTAGGGTTTGTTTTAATTTTTTGAAAAATAAAACGAAAATGCATGCCCCTTTTTTGGTTTTTTTTAGAAAATTAAATATGCCTCCTATATGTTTTCTTTGTCTCCAAAAATTATTTATGACCCATAGCTTTATATTGCTTCTAAAAATTACCCCCCCTCCCCCCCCATTTTGTTTTTCGAGAGGCAATGTATATTTCGTTCTTCAACTTGAAAACTAAAGTAACTTATGGAAAATTTATTTCTATAAATATATATTCTAATTTTGAAATACCATTGCCTGCTCCTTGCTTTTGTTTTTCTTTTAGAATGTGTTATGGTATGCTTCAAATTGAATTTAAGTTTTTGAAATATAAAATTGCATGCTCCCATAATCTTGGTTTAGATATAGAAAACCATCAGATGTATGTCCCCTATATTAGGTTATGGATATCTATTTATAAATGTTTCTTATGATGAATCTTTACAATTGACGTTGCTAGTCGCTGGAGAAAGTGACAGAGTAAGTGGCATTAACCATTATTAGTAAGGACGTAATCAACTCTGTAGACAAATTTTAATCCCTGGAACAATTGCTGAAGGAAGGGTCGAGCCTTGGAGAAGGATGTACATGAAGCTTTAGTGATAAGAGGAACTTGAAAAATTGGAGGGTGAAAGGAGCAAAGGTGATGATACCAGGAAGACAAAGGTAAATGAGGCAATTAGAATGTAACATCCCGTTACTGTTAGTAAGGGTATTTTGGTAAATTGGGACATACTGATAGGTTTCATTGCATTCACTGATTGAGCATGTTACTGGCCTCTGATTATAGAGGAATAGGTTTATTGCATATGCATTATTCATAGGTACATGCATTCATGATTTTCCGGTATTTGACTGTGAGCATGAACTGACTGAATTGACTGTTTGAGAGTTGACTGAG
>JANSVB020000044.1:10111921-10122906 GCA_025504935.2 Erythroxylum haughtii
ACTTTGAATAAAACGCGCTAAAGGGGATTGCCTTTAGGGCACAAATAAACAGTACCGTCCTTGCATAAGTCGACTTATCGGTACTGAATACGTGTAAGTCGACTTACCCCATGTACAAGTCGACTTGCACTTACATGACTTAGTCACTTGCATCATACATAACTTCGAATGGAAGCATCCAGTCCAGCGGTGATAGAATTGGTGCTGATATTAATGCCTCCTTTAATGTGTTGAATGTAAAGATACACTTGTCATCAAACAAGAAAGGCACATCCTTGACTAAAATATATGTCAAAGGTCTTGTAATTTGTGAAAAGTATTTGATGAATCGATGATAAAATCTTGCATGATCGAAAAATCCTCTCACATCTTTTATATTGCTTGACCGTGAAAGTTTCTTTATCACTTCTGTTTTTGCTCTGTCGACTTCAAATCCTTGATGTGAGATTTTATGCCCTAGCACTATCCCCTCTTGCACCATAAAATGAAATTTCTTCGAATTTAGTACCAAATGTGACTCTTCACATCTTTGAAGAACTCTGTTCAAATTAGTTAAATGCATTTTGAAAGAATCTCCAAAAACTGAAAAATCATCCTTGAACACCTCCATTATTTCTTTTATCATATCGACGAAGATAGACATTATACATCTTTGAAATGTAATCAAGGAATTGCATAGTCCAAAATACATCCGTCTGTGCGCAAATGTTCCATAAGGGTAGGTGAATGTGGTCTTTTCTTGAACATCAAGGTAAATGAAGATCTTATTATATCCTGAATATCCATCCAGGAAGTAATAAAATGAATGTCCGGCTACCTTTTATATCATCTAATCTATGAACGTGAGAGGAAATTGATCTTTCTTAGTCACTGAGTTGATTTTATGATAATCTATGCATTGTCTCCATCCTGTGACCATTCTTATTGAAATTACTTCTCCACTATCACTTTCTATTACCATCATTCCACCCTTCTTAGGTACACATTATACTAGGCTAACCCATCACTATCAGAGATGAGATAAAATATCCCTGCATTTAAGAGTTTGATTATCTCCTTCTTAACCACCTCTTTCATGTTAGGATTTAACCTTTGCTAATGCCCCCTTACTGTTTTACATCCTTCCTCTAGGTTTATTCGGTGCATGTAAACATTTGGGCTTATACCTCGAATGTCAACAATCTGAGATCCGATAGCTTTCATTCACTTTCTAACTATTTCTACCACCTTACTTTCTTATTTCTCATTCAATTAATTTGAGATTATTATCAATAACGTTTGACCTTCACCTAGAAAGGTATATCTGAGATGTGTAGGTAAAGGTGTAAGTTCTAATGTTGGTGGTTTTTCTATAGATGGTGGTATGGGTGTTTCAATTCAAACCAATTTATCTTGAGCCATTTGAATATCTGACTCCTCCATCTCATCGTCTCTTTCAGATTCAAGTTTTTGATATCCATTGTCTGTCTCTACTTCCACTGACTGTGCTTCCGCGATGCAACTCTTAACTTGTTCTTGCACATTTTGATCCATAATTTCAACCTTTAGGTATACACCACTCGTTATTGGACTTTTTAAGGCCTTATTCATATTGATTCAATCTGATCCTCACCTATTCGAAGTGTTAATTTCCCTTAGTGAAAGTCAATTATGGCCTTCCTTGTATTCATAAATGGTCGACTTAAGATTAGTGGACAATTTTTATTCTCTTCAAAATCTAGAACCACAAAATCTACAGGAATAATGAACTTTTCCACGTGCATTAAAACATTTTCCAATATTCCAAACGGTCTCTTAATGGATTGATCAGCTAACTAAATTAACATCGATGTTGGTTTAACCTCACCCAGTCCCAACTTCTTGAGTATCGACAAAGGCATAACATTAATGCTTGCTTGTAAATCACATAAACACTTTGTAAATTCAAAATCACTAATCACACAGGGTATTGTGAAACCCTTAAATCTTTCAATTTAGATGGCATCTGACTAGTGACTATAGAACTGCAGGTGTCAGTTAGAGCTACCGTCTAATTATCTTCCTAAGTACACTTCTTTGATAATATATCCTTTAAAAATTTTGCATATTTAGGCATATGTTCCAATGCCTTTACAAAAGAGAGATTTATCTGTAGTGTCTTTAATTTCTCAACAAATTTTGCAGATTGTGCATCTAACTTCTTCTTTTGTAATCGTTAAGGAAAAGGGATTTTGGGTTGATATGGTGGAGGTGCAACATAAGAAGGGTATTCGTTCATATTCACTTCTTTCTCCTTTCTTGGTCTTTTTCAGCAAGGTGGATAGGCTCCTTTATTGTCTTTATGGATGGTTCAAGTTCCTTTCCACTTTGAAGTGTAATAGCTTTTAGTTGCAACCTTGGTTTTGTTCCTGAAAAGCTAGGAAGACTTCCCAATTTTTGCGTAGAAACAACGTTTGATAATTGACGTACTTAAACTTCTAGATTGTGCATTAAAGAGGAATGATTCTTTATTACTTGTTCAAATGTGCCTTCCAGCTTCTTTTGTGCATCATCTAAAGTACCAAGCTTATCTAGAATCCTATCCAACTTAGATTCCATGAGGTTGGTTTATCTTGTTGGAAGCCCGATTGTCCTTAAGGTCTAAACTGTCCTCTTGCATTGTTCGTCCAAGAGACGTTAGGGTGATTCTTCCACCTAGGGTTGTAAGTGTTAGAGTAGGGGTTATTTCCCCCTCCTCGTCTATGCTAGGCTCTCATGTAATTCACTTGCTCTGGATAACCTTCATTCATTAAGAAACAGTCCACTATGTTATGGTCCAATTGTCCACAGAGTTCACATTTAAGTTGTACGACCTTTACCGAAGTTGAGGACGAATCCTTCATGTTGTTGAGCTATCGAGTCAAGTTATCAATCCTTGTTTGCATTTCCATCATTTGATCAATAGCCATAATTCCTTTTTGTTCATGGAATGTAGTAGTTTGTTTACTCTGCTCATTCGTCCTTAATCAACTATTACTCGTCATCTCTACTATTAATTTTTCTGCTTCATTAACTGTCTTTCTCATCAATGATCCTCCTAAAGCTGCATCGATCATGCCTCTCATATGTGGGGTAACTCCATTATAGAAAGTTTGCAACAAAAATTCTTTGAGTAAGTTGCGAAGTGGGAATTTTTGTTGCAAATCCTTATATCATTCCCACACTTCGTAGATCGATTCCCCGTCACCTTGTTGGAAATTGGTGATTTCCTTGATAATCTTAGTGGTCTTATTTAGGGGAAAATATTTATCTAAAAGACATAAACTAACTAATCCCAAGTGGTAACATTGGCTAGGTTAAGGGACTGATACCAAGCCTTTGCTCTATTTTTAAAGGTAAAGGGAAAGAACCTAATTCTAACTGCATCTTCTGACATTTGATGGTACCTAAAGATATCACAAATTTCTAAAAAGTTCACTATGTGCGCGTTAGGGCCGTCATTTGCTAGTACATAAAATTGCACGTTCTGTTGAAGCATGTTCAAAAGAGCTAGTTTAATTCAAATGATGTGGTTTGTATTGGTAGTCTAGCTGCTCCTTGATTAACTATATTGAACTCTGGTCTCATAAAGTCCGTAAGGGTCCTCTGTTGTCGTCCTTGGTTCACTTTGTGGTCCAAATCCTATTAAAATTCCTTGGCCATTGTTGTCTTCACGATTTCTTCTTCTTCATTACGCCAAGCTTTCCTAATGGTTCATACTAGTCGAGTGATGTCTAAATAATTTTTGAGCTACACAACTCGAACTTCTCGTGACCCTTGTGTTTATGCAAGAGCACAATTTTAGAAATAGAAAAGAAAGAACGAAAATTAAAATTAAAAACTAAACTAAACACCTTAAACTATAGAACTAAACTAATCATATCCCCGATAATAGTGCCAAAAACTTGATCATGGTTTTGTGATATGTGTAGTTTTAATATTTTAACCTCGATATTTCATAAGCGTACGGGTTGTTCGCGTAGAATCTAAGGTGTCGATCCCACGAGGAGCGTTAATTTAATCCTAAACTCTAAAGCCCAAACAATTTTCTAAAACAATAACACAATTCAATTAACCAATTCAACTCAAGAATAAATCACGAAATATTAACAAATCAGCAAATTGCAATGCACACACCAAGAATCAACCTAAGGAACTACCAATTGAGAGAAAGGGGAAATTTTTACCTATCTTTAACACCAACCTAATTAATTATGAAATGTTAGATTATTGGTCCTGGACTATCCTAAGGTTGGTTACTCTCTCTTGAGTTATAACCAAAAGCCCTAAATTATAAACCCTAATTAGATTATGAAAAATTGCAATTCCTCAATTCACAATTTATCCCAATGATTTTCCTCATCAAAGACCATCTTACAGTTGCATTTATTGTTCCTCTTGTTCTTTTAGTCACACCATTGTAGAATGTTTGCAAAAGAAATTCCCTCGGAAGGTTGCGGTGAGGTCAAATCTTTTGTAATTCCTTGAATCTCTCCCAAGCTTCATACAATGACTCCCCATCGCTTTGTTGAAAGTTCGTGATCTCTTTGATGATTCTTGTTGTATTAGTCAAAGGAAAGTACTTAGCTAAGAAAGTTTGGGCTAGCTGCTCCCAAGTAATGATTTGGCTTGTAATGAGTGAATTTTACTATTCCTTTGCTCAATCTCCTAAGGTAAAAGAAAACAATCTCAACCTCACGGCATCATCCGACATCCCATTAAACCTGAAGGTATTACAAATCTCTAAGAAATTTACAAGATGGACATTTGGATCTTAGTTGGATAGCCATAAAAATGCACACTGCTCTGAAGTATATTAAGGAGTGACAGCTTGATCTCGAAATTATTGGTTTAAATCACTGGCCATATAACTCCTTGAGGACTGAAACCTGGCCTCATAAAGTGCATCAATATCCTCTCAGCTCCTCCTTGCTCTCCTTCTTCAACCATATTCCTTTGTATTTTTTCTTAGTGTCTAACTCTTGTTAGCTCCCTTTCTTGCTTTGTAATATCGGAAAATTCTTCGTCACTCAGCTTATTAGATCTTCTAGTATTCCTTGTGTTCATGCACTTGCAAAAACTCAAGGAAAAGTGTCAAACACTCTTAAAATCAAAGTCACCTAAACTAAACAAGATGCTAAACAAAACAATCCACGACAACGACATTAAAAACTTGTTGATTGCAAAACCAGTTACTTATTTTAGGCTAAAAATTGTAAGAATACAGGTCGTTACTTATAGTAAAAAGTAGATATCATCCCACAGAGATGTGCTTAGGCACCATTTAATTCAGGTTATGCTTTGTTTAAGACTCAATTTTGAATAATAACTGCAAAGTAAACTAAATCAAAACAAACTAGCAACAATTGAATAATGCAATAATGGAAATTCGTGAAGAGAACTAATCAAGTTATGGAAGAGGGGATTTTACCTATCATTAATCCTAATCTAGCCTTTTATGTATTTATGGGATGTTGGTTTTAGATGATCGTAGGGTTGATTACTCTCTTTCGAGTTATAATCATTCCCTAAATTATAAATCCTAATAGAATTATGAAACTTGCAATATCTCAATTCACAAATTACCCACAATTCTAATTATTTCTAAAGCTCTCTAATTAACAATCGTGTCTTGCACGAGATCTCTCTCCATGAAATTACAAACTAGATTGATTAAGTGGTCAATTAGATCACCTAACTCTCGTTAATCTAATCTAATCATTTTTTTGGTTCAGCCTCTTGGTTTGTTACTAAAATATGCAAATACATCAATCAATCACAACACTCAAGTTAAGTAAACACAAATTAACTAAATTAAGACTAAAGACAAGCAAAATCTTAAAAGTAAAGTTAGAACATCATCAACAATAAAAAATCTATAATCATACACATTTAAACAAATAGAAAATAAATAGGGAGAAATGAAACTCAGGTTGGATGATTTGGGAGAGCCGCGGCGTTAGAAGATCACCTATTCTAGGAAGCTTCAGCATCGAAACCCTCTTCTTCTTCCTCTTCTTCCTTTCTCTCTCTCTCTTTTCTCTTTCTCTCTTTTGGGTTTCCAAATGTAGGCAGAATGTAGAATCCTTCTAGGGTTCCATCATAATCCTTTTGTAGTCTTTACCAATTAAGGTAACCCTAGTGTCTTTCCGGGGTCTGAAATGTCCCTCGAAAACTCAAATATGAAAGTGTCACGTTTGCCTGTGCGCAGGCTACGATCGTGGCCCTTGGTGCATGATTGTGGCCAGTTTACTTGCTCTCTGTCATGATCATAGGGAATATGCTTGAGCTTCAGTCACGATCGTGACATATTTATCACCACGATCATGGCCCTATGTTGTTGCTTAGCCATGTGTTTGGGCCTGGTTCTTCTCCAAAACACTTTCGAATGTCCTAAAACACTAACAAACTCATCACGACACCTCATATATATAAGATTTAAGCTAAAACTCATGTTTTCACCCAAATAGCACTTAAAACGCAAATATTTATGAACTAACATAATTCTTAACCTAAACACACACTAAACAATCAAATTAACCACTATGTACATATCAAATTACCTGTAAAAATACAATGCAATCTACACCTATCAAAGCTAGGAAAAAGGGCTTTGTCCACAAAGTATCCAACAATAGTATTAACTACCTAAAGGCACTTGATTGCAACACTTCAATGGGTAGGAAAATAACTTCATTACTAGCACCTGGGTTATAAGAGATGAAGGAGAGCTTGATGTTAAGAGATTTATCACCTATAACTTGAGACTAAGTCTTCCTACCAAGTGAAGCTTTAGGCATATTAGTGGTCTAACCAAGACTAAAATAAGAACCTAAAGTTTTGAAGGATAAGTGTGAGTAAAATGGGTGAAGGAATTGGAATCATGAGAGGTGATAGGGGTGTAAAAACATAGGTGATAGGGGTGTAAAAACATTCAGAATAGACAACATGAGAAGGGGGCAAGGGAGGCATTAGTAGATCTCAACTTGGCATGGACAAGACAGGAGCTAGTGTACCAAGGTGGAAAGTGTCCTCCCAAAGATTTTTGTCAAACTAAGGTTTGAAGAAGGGGGGACATTTAAATGAAAAAGGAAAAGAACCATTGTGTTAGGTAAGGGAGATTCAACTAATCGTTCCTAATCTGTAATCAAGCAAGGTCGGAACATTAAAAGGGAAAGACAAAATAAATTGCCCTTAGTATGGGTTAGGAAGTGAAGTTGTTAGGAATGCCACAATGGTTGGATGGAAGGGAACTAAGAACAATGAATTGAAGTTGAGAAAAAGAAGAAGATTTGGAGCAAGCAATAGAATAGTAAGGATGGGTATAAGCATTATACTAGATTATTGGGTTAGTGACTTTAGGAATGAGACATAAGAATTTTTTATTAATCTCCTTTAGTATCTAACCTTTGTTAAAAAAATTCAAGAATTCATCATTCACCATATTCTTTATAAAGAGGTCATGCTTTTTGAAAGAGACAATTAATAAGTTCATCAATGCCTAGAGCCTTATCAAGACTCAACTCAATAACGACTCTCTCAATGTCTTAAGCATTCACAAAATCATTTAGCATCTCTATTTCATCTTTAAAGAATTGGTTGCTGATAAAAACCAAAATAATTGCACATATGAGGCACTTGAGGCTTGAGTTCCTATACAATTCTAGAAGAAAGTAACTACCTTTTCTTTCAAATCATTTTGAGATGTCACCAAAGCACTATATGATTGATTAAGAAGCATATCTTATTGGAATTCCTTCATACCAATATCAAATTGTTGAAAAACTGTGTGTTTGTATCACTATTTTTAAGTCACTGTTTGCATCAATCTTTCATATAGTGACTAGTATAAGGTTGATATTAATATCTGAACCCAAAATTGAATTACATATGAGTTGTTAAATATTTGTTTTATGGAGGAATCCAAATCGATTTCTACGCTTTAAATATAAACATGAAACGACAACGTCGTTCATTCCCATCGTCAACCCTGTTCCAGTGTTCCTATATCCATATAAAACTTCGCAGACGAAGGCCCATAGCCACACACTCTATCCCTCCTGCCACCGTCCAACGCCGTTGACGATCAGCGAAAATGCTGGCTGTCTCCATGGGGTAAGCATATTCATTCATTAATACAAATGCAATACGCAATCTCTCTTTCTATATTTGCTAAATGGGTATTGAATAGTGAGAGTTTTTAACAAGCAGAAGTTGGTGTACTGGAATTCCAAGAAAGTGTTTGATGACTTCTCCTTCATTAGTTCGTCGCTTTCGTCGCTACTGTACCTTCTCCTTGTCACAACCCATAACTCCTCCTTCAAGTTCTGTAAAGTATTTCTCCTCTCTATCTTTGTTTTCCCTTTAAATGTTCATTCATTGGTTTCCATGGGAGGATTAGTTACTTGAAAGACTAGTTCTTAACTACAGGAATGGCATGGTAATAGATATGTTGGTTGTCTTAGGTATTTTCTCGTACTTTCTCCTTTGTTGGATAAATATCCTTTTAGCTGTGAAAGAACATATTAAAGTTTCCGTCTTTCTCTTTCAGGAAAAGAATAGTGTCTGGAGTCCAGCCCACAGGATCTATACACCTTGGCAATTATCTTGGTGCTATAAAGAATTGGATTGCATTTCAGGTTTCGTTTGCATCATTCTTAGCAGATCCCATCAAAAGTAGAACTTTAAATACTGCTTCCTCTTTCTGTTATCTGTTCTTGCAATTGCCTTTTTGTTTCCCCATAGCTATTTCAATTTTTTTTTCTTTTAAAGATTTGAACTTTTGATCCAAGTGGTAATGATAGAGAACTCCTAAATGATGCCTTAACTATTTCTTGGCCTTTAATTTTGATTGCATTCTGTATTTGATCTGCAGGATACTTACGATACTTTTTTCTTCATAGTCGACCTCCACGCGGTATGTTTCAATATCTGTTAAAGTTTGTAAGCTCAACATTGTGCATTGTGCAACCTAGATGACATAATGGACCCTTGTAACAATTATGAAATCATTGTGATGTTTATGTCCTTTCAATTTCTTTCTTGGGCTCTGTTTACCAGCTAGGAATATTGCTTAACTCGTAAGTGATGTTTGTTTCCTTTGATTAAAAGATTGATCGTCCTTAAATTGATGTCATTTCAAAGAATGTACTTTATAGATGCATTTGGAGCAATCATTAACAATGGTTTAATGTCCTTGCCAAAGTATTGCAATCAAGTGAAGATAAGAAACTTAAGCAATTTACAAGGTTGTTTAAAAAAGGGATCTGATTTGAGGTAGCCTATTGGAGAGTAAGAAAGTAGTCGAGCTATATTAATTAAATCGTCATGACGGAGAGATGCAACTAAATGAAGTTGCTACTTATGTGGATTACCAACTAATTTGAAGTTAGTCAAATCCCAGTCCTTTTATGTAATAAAAAGCATTTCGGTTTTAAGAAGCTGCCTAAATATTATACAGAATCTGGTGCAGAAACTTTTTAAGTTTTAGACTTAGTTTACTTGCATTAATTATTATGAAAAAATGGTAAACTCCAATATGGATTAATTACTTGACTATTACGGGGTTGAATATATGGGAATTTAATTTGATTAGTACTGATGGATGACTTTGTAAAAGAGCTAATATAATGTGTTGCATTCTAAGACAGGGATACACTCAACCTTTGATTTCATTCTTCTTGGTTTTGGAGTAACTTCAGGACTAAGATTCAACCTTTGCTTTAGTTTTGTTTATTCTGTAAGTTGACTTTTCTTGTTTCACTTAATTTTGAACTATTATTACTTTTATGATTGTAGATTACATTGCCATATGATACTCAACAACTAGCTAAGGCTACAAGAGAGACTGCAGCAATTTATTTAGCTTGTGGCATTGACACTTCCAAGGTTTTTCAGCTATTATTCCTCTATTATTTTCATGGCAAGCAGTATTTAAATATACAAATTTGGTGCTATTTGTATTTATTTAATTTCTCTGATTTTTGCATGCAGGCTTCTGTATTTTTACAGTCTAATGTCCGTGCTCATGTTGAACTTATGTGGCTCCTAAGTTCTGCCACTCCTATTGGTTGGCTAAATAGAATGATTCAGTTTAAAGAGAAATCCAGGAAAGCTGTGGGTATTCATCTCCACTGTAATATTGAGTTGCTCATGTTTCCTTGAATTCCTATTCACTAGAATGGCTTTGTAAGCCTTAGCTATCTAGTTTGTATTTTCATACATTAAAATGGTAAATATGCAGTGGGTTCTAGACTGCCCTTGATTGTGCAATCATCTTCTTGTCATAGTCATATTCTTAAAAACCTTTTTGCTAAATAGTGTTCACTTCTTATGATTCTACTTCTACCTGTAATATTAACATAATCACTATGTCATTATAGCTGTAGTTAATAATGTTATCTGTACATTTCCTGTTTATTCTACTATTGTCATCTTTGATTTCATAGAGATCGACTCTTATGATCTGCATTTGATCTTTGTAGGGAGACGAAAACGTTGGAGTTGCTCTTTTGACATATCCTGTTCTGATGGCTTCAGATATTCTTTTATATCAGGTGGCTACATTTTTCACATGTGAAGTGAAAAGCTATGCATTTGTTGGAAGATTTTATTGAGATTTTCCCCCAAGGTTTTTGGAAACAATAAGAATGGAAAAGGAGGATGACTGAAGTTGAATCATGGAGTTTGATGTCTTATATAGTGCACCTTATTTTGATTTAATCACATCAATTCATGTTTAGATGTTTATAAGAAGTGATAATTTGCTGGGAGTGCACGATCCTTACATGTTTGCAGCGTGACTCCACAGTCTGACTTTGTACCAGTTGGTGAGGATCAGAAGCAACATCTGGAGTTGACTCGTGAGTTGGCTGAGCGCGTTAATTATTTATATGGAGGAAGAAAGTGGAAAAAATTGGGAGGGTAAGCAATTACTTTTTGGCGTGGTTGGAGATTCCTTGTAAAGATTATATGTTGCGATGCCCTTA
>JANSVB020000044.1:10153726-10166809 GCA_025504935.2 Erythroxylum haughtii
AAGTCTTTGCTGTATACTTTGACATAGTTTTGCGGCTTCAACAAAAGATTCGGCTCTTCTTCAAGTTTTCTTCTTCGACCATGCCTTCTTCATCACTACTTGTTGGATTGAACCCAATATTAGTAACATCTTCTAACGCTTGGCTTGATGACCTCCATCATATGGTGGACCATTTTCCTACTTCTAGTAGCTTATCAATCGTACAGAGATTTTCATTGTTGTACTTAACCTTGTTTCACTGAAAGTGCCACAATGTTTATAATTTTGATTATGACTAATTTGCTGGAGTTTGCATTTTCAGAGATAGTACGTGCCTGGTATTTTACTTGAATGTTTCTCCAGTGGTTGGAACAACTTTTCAGATTAACATAAAATTACAATCTAGTGAAATTGTCCCGCTGAATGACGTATTCTTTTTCTTGCTCCTCTGTGAACTGTCACCATTTTTCAGCTTCTTAATTCCAGTTGGCACAATCATATCTTTAATTAGCTTGAGCTCGATTGACTCTTTGTTGAATTAGTTGTTATTGCTCCAATTTCCGTCTAAGCCAAGTTAATGAAATCAATGCTCCAGAATGACGCAGACAAGCATAGAAAAGGGTGATATTACCATGTCAGTGAAAAGGTTTGAGTGCAAGCAAAATTGATTAATGTAAGTGCAAGGTTGTGGCATGTGAGATTGGAGAAGTGATCATCTACCAACTACCATAGTAACTGTCAAATCATTTGAGGATACAATTTCTTGACAGTCCAGATAAAAGTCTGCGTCTACGGAAGTTCTCATGGAAGTAAAAGTGGGCTGTCTTGGCAATGGAAGGATCGAATTGCTTTCGATCATTAACAATACATGTGCCATGGTTGGTCTTTGAACGGCAGAATCTTGGACGCATAACATGGCTATTTGTATGCATCTCAGCACTGTGTTTTCTGGACATGAATTTCTAATGGCAGGATCAATCAGTTCCATTGCTTTTCCTTCACTCCATAATTGCCAGGCCTGAAATTACTCAACATTTAATTATGATATGAAGAAAGATAGACATGTTCACGTGTATCATTGTATGATTGGAAATAACTTACATAAGCAATAAGGGATACATGATCAGTAGCACGAAAACTGGAGTTCCTGCGGCCACTGACAATCTCTAGTACTAGTACACCAAAACTGAAGACATCTGATTTCACAGAAAACAGGCCTTCCATTGCATATTCGGGTGACATATAGCCACTGCATTTAAAGTAGGGGACAAATGACAGCTAGATTAATCACATTGTTCAGAAAGAAACTCACTGCAGATGATTTCACAAGTTGTTACTTACTATGTGCCAACAACTCGATTAGTGTTCGCTTCGTTTTGATTTCCTCCGAAGATTCTGGCCATGCCAAAATCTGAAATCTTAGGGTTCATATCCTCATCCAACAAAATATTGCTAGCCTTGAGGTCACGGTGAATAATTCTAAGCCTCGAGTCTCGATGGAGATAAAGTAGTCCTCTAGCAATGCCTTCAATAATGGTAAATCTCATAAACCAATCCAGTAGTCCTTGCTTTGAATGATCTTCCATTCAGTTAGATGGGAATAGTCAAGAAGTTATACAAGAACGATTTGATTCTCAAAGGAAATATGAAACAGTAAAAGGAGAAAAGAACTCACCAAAAAGAAAGCAGTCCAAGCTCTTGTTGGCCATGTATTCATATAGTAGTATTTTCTCCTCCCCCTCAATGCAACAGCCTAATAATCTAACCAGATTTCTGTGTTGCAATTTCGCAATCAATATAACTTCATTCTTGAACTCGTCTAAACCTTGCCCAGAGACTTTCGAAAGCCTCTTAACTGCAATTTCCTCCGCTCCTGGAAGCTTTCCCTGTCAATGAAAGTAAATGGTTACATTTAGGACTTGAAAACCTGAGATTCACTTGTACGCCTCTATTTGAGCCTTACATACTAACTCACCCTATAGACAGGACCAAATCCACCCTGTCCAAGCTTGTTTTCATCTGAAAAATTGTTCGTGGCCGCTGCTACTTGACTGAAACTGAACAACGGTAACTCTGCACCATTCATTTGACTCCCTTCCGTAATAAGGTCAGCAGGTCCGGAAAAATCCGTTGAAAATTCTCTACTCTTGCTCAAATCAGAAATTGGTATCTCATTCTTCCTCATCCATGAAGCAGTGGTAGCTGCAGGTAAAACTTAAAAACGAAACGGAAAAGGTAGGAAGTAAATTCCAAGTGTAAAAAAAAAAGAAAAAACTTCCTAAAGAAAGCTTTCAGCTTTGTGGAACAAAATCAGAAATGGAGATCATACCTTTAAGTTTTGTGTTATATCTCCAGAATAGCCACAGGGATAAGGCTAGGAAGGTCGCTCCAGCCAAAACAATGACCACTATAACAGCAGGAGATAATTTCCTTCCTTCTGCTGCAACACAAAGCAGGAACTCAACATATAAAAACTATCATTAAGGAAACTCTGAAAAGATTTCATATCCTTTATTTTCAAGGTAGTCAGCTATGATAATAGAAAGTTCTGTTAGAAAACTAAGTGGATGGGTGGTCTTGCTAACTTTTGAATGTGAAGCTGTTATCTGTTTCCATCTGTAACTTTCAAGAGGAATATCAATTGGGTGGAAACGATACAACTTGGTAGATTGTCCGGACGAATGCTAAGCTAATCTCTCCAGTTCCTATTGGACAGATTGGATTCAAGAGCCAGCTTTAAAAAAATTGGAGACAGAATTGTTATTTAGAAAGTAACTAATTATAAGCTAATCTGTTCAATTTCTGCATTATCTCTAGGTATCTAAAACTGTTGTTTGAGAGTTGAGACTTGGTGGTCTGCATTGTAAAACCGTGAGGCATATGCACATACAGAACATGGGATCTGGAGTCTTGGATTAGATTAAGAATTAGAAACCTGTCTACTACTCCAAGAATTATCAGATAAAATACAGTATAAAGGACGTTAATCTTACCAAATTCAGAATCTGCGAGGCGCAGATACATTGTGAACCCAACCTTGCCAAAATCTTGCATATCAATCAAATCCTCAGTCCATGTCATGCATCCAATCCCACTGATGAAAGCAAATGCATTGCAGGAACAGTTTTGCAAGCATGTTTGCTGACAGGTCTCAACAGTCCTGGCTGCTGTGACATTTGTGAAATCGGGCAACTTCATACACCTTAAGGCCTTAAACCCATCTTCTCCACTGCTCAACTCTGTCGCATTGGAATTCCTCTGACATTGCAACAAAGACCTTCTTTTACACCCACCTGACCAATATCCATTTCGCCACTGATCTGGAAATGTCGGCTCAAACCCTTCCATGCAACTGCATTTGGGAGACTTTGATATCCTGCAGACGCCAAAATTTCCGCAATAATTGTATAATTCACACTCATTAGCAGGTTGCCTCTGCAAGACATCCCACTCCTTCGCACCCTCATTCCACTTTAGCTGCTCTTCAATTCCATCCCAAGTTATCCGGTACCTCAGTAAATCTGAAGGATTTGAAGGAACGTATGTCAAATAAAGATTTCCATTAATAGTAGTAAACTTGAATCCATATTGGTAATTGGTCGAAACAGACATATTAGGCACGCCTGTGAAAATTTGTGCATTCCAGTGACCACTCCTCCATCTTCTTTTTGAATTCTCCCATACCACTATTTGTGGTGCTCCACGAGGATCAACTCCCATGGTGAAGTTTCCTGGTGAAGGGTCGGTTGCAGATTTCCACGAACTAAAGAAATGGTTCTCTCCCATTGCTTGACTCACCAGAACGCTCATGTTAGGCAAATATGTATCTGTTGGGTGGCTGAAACTTTCCCAATAGGACTTACTTGTGTCAGCAGCACTTGACAGAATAAGATTACCGTTTGTATCAAGAATCGCAATTGTGTTGTTGGACAGCTCCGAAACATTGCTTGACCAAACCGAGTTGTCGTTTCCATCTCTGAGGAACAAGTTTCCATCTTCAGCAATTCTCAAGGTCCCATTCCTGTCAGAAATTGGTTTATCTCTGTTTGCAACCCAGATGACTGCCTGATCTTGAATATTGTGATACCAAATACCAAGATATCTTGAATCAGATTTTTCAGGGCTAAAAAATCCCAGTTCATAGATTTCATCAACCGATATCAAAGTTTCACCATCTTTAACCGATTGGTCCCTTGTAATCGAGTTAAGTGCATGACAAAACAGAACTAGAGAAAACAAGTAACAAATGAAAGAAAAAAGAAAAACGCTTTTCATTACAGCCCAGTTTGTACAATCTTTATGAAACACAAAAACTGTAGCGGGCAAAGATCTAGAGAAACATGAACTGAAGAAGAGAATCGAACAAGGAAAAAACTTGACAAACGTTGTATACAATATTCAAAGAAGTGTTTCAAGGGAGGGCTACGGTTGCTGGTTTTGGTAGAAGTTGACTGAACTCGCAGCCTAACAAGTTGGACTTACGAAAAATAGCTTTGACCAGTAGCATATTACAGGTTTAAAACCACAACGTACCTTGAGAAGATGAAGTGTTACAAGTATTGATAAACGAAAAGCATGAGAAGAAAAGTGGTTAATTGGTAGGCCGTGGTCAAGAGCATTCAACACCACATGGCATTGACATATCTTGAGATCGTTTCTTATTGGAAAGTGACAAATTCTTTTGTTTCTCTATGCTTTTAAAACTCAAGGTTATAATTGGCCATAAACATGAAGCATGTAGAAGATAACTCTAAGTCAAGAGCAAGGAATAACATGCCTTGAATGGAAAGACAAGCCGACAAGGAGAATAGTTGACGAAACAACCAGTCTAGTTCCTTGATCAATTAGGTGATGCATTGTAAGCTTATATGCTTCTTTCTTAAGGACAAATATTACAAGAAAAATAAATTTTAGTGGCGGAAATTACTAACGTAAAATAAAGATATTTCATTGGGAAACAAATTTAGCGACAAAAATTACCGACGGAAAGAAATATCGAAGAAACGGCTACAGGTAAAATTTAGCGATAGATAAAATGAATATGTCACAAATTTAGCGACGGAATTTTGCATTTCCGTCACTAAATTAAGGTAAATTTACTGACAAATTTAGAATATTTCGTCGTTAATTTGCCGACAGAATCACAATATTTTTTGGTTAATTTAGCGACAATAAATTCTAGGTCGTCGTTAAATTTTCAGACGAAAAATATTATTCATCGCTAAATATTTACTGACGGAATAGAATATTATTCCGTCAGAAACTTAGCAACAGAGTTATATATCCGTCGGTAACTTAGCATCAAAATGATAGCTACCGATAGAATATTGTATTTCCGTCGGGAAATTTAATTATGATAAATTTCAGCCTTCATTTCTCACTTCCTACTCAAGTTTTTTTGTTGAAAATCTTATGATTTTTTGTACATTTAATTTATGTAAATAGTATATAATATTGATTGATAAATGTAAATTAAACATTATCCTGAATGCTATAATAAAAAATTATAATGTACTTGAATATCTTGAAATTACTGTCAATAAAGAGTTTATACAAAAAACCAAGGTTTTAAAAATCGGACCGGACCGTCCGGTTCGACCAGAAAAAGTTTGAACCAGTCAGTGGTCCGGTTCGGTTTCACCTAATAACCTTTCTGCATATAAACCAGTCGGTTCAATCTTTTTTGGTCAGACCGAACGGTCCGGTTCGGTCAGGTCTGACTTTTTAAATTTTACAAAATCCCCTTCTTTTCCTTCATCAAAACTTTCGCATTTATAGAATTGTTGCGAAGAATATGTTCACTTAATTAATAAGCCAAATTCATCGAAATTATTGGTATATAATATTTATTTCTTTTTGGATGCTTTGTCTTCCTAAATAAGGGAGGAAGAAGAGAACTTTATTGTAATCACACTGAAAATCAAATGACACCATCACTTGTTACAATATAAGTGCTTATAAGCATAATATAATTTTCTTACATTAAAATCATAATTTTGTTAGAAATATTATATAAATCATATTGCCACCTACAAAATGCTCTAGTCACATACTTCTTTTCAACATCACCTATTTTATTTGACTTAAAAATCATTATCTCTCTTACTTCCAGTTACACGCAACACCTCCATCAATACTCATTTTGAAGTACATTGATGAAACTTACAAACATAAACATATTAAACTCCAAATTAGTATCTGAATTATAGTTTCACAAAATATTTATTGCTCATAAATAAATATGAAAGAAATATACATACCTGCTTAGTTATACATGTATTAATGTTTTTAAATAACGTTGAAGAATTTGGAACTTTTAACGATGATGAGACACAACCTCCTTCAGCAATACAATTTTGATTTTTATTGTTATTTTAATATTTATATTAGACTTATATTTATTTATTATTAATTAATTATATAATAATAGACATTGGTATATTTTTATTTCAATAAAATATTTTATTTTTACTTATTTTTATAAAATTTATTTCTTATTGATTATATACCAGTTTTATAGCGGTTCACTACCGGTTAAACCTCTAAATCTTAAACCTTTCCTTCGATCGGTTTGATGTCTAGTTCGGTTTTTAAAACATTTCAAAAAACTTAAGAGTAGCAGACTATCTTATTACATTCACTAATCCAAAAGCTATACAAGTGGTGAAGGTGGATACTTTGACTGTTGCGATAAGGTCCTGCCCCTCCCCTTCAACTTATCCATCTCATTACAGAGTTAGGTTATGAACTCCATCAGCCTCTCTACTGTGCTCCCAAGCTAGAGCTACTAGATTCAGCTATAGTGAATGTGGAGGATTGCGAATAACATGTGTTTGCAATAAACCTAAGCCGAAAATCCTTCCACGATGATCCCTACCACCTAGCGCGTCAAGATATGCCCGACTCTCATTAACAATTTCAGAGTTTTGAAACTGTCCTTCAATGTTTTCTTGTATTTGATCCTATCATTATAATTGGTTATGTTAATAAGTGATATTTTTTAAGAATTAATATTAAAATATAGATTTTACATACATGAACTTGTCTGTATCGCGTATTGATGAAGGTCATACCATCATACTTCTTGATGTGAGTATGCAAAAAATGCTAGCTTGGTGTAAGCTTCTTGCCAACATACTTTTCTTGCCTTAGAATAAATTGTTATAAGTTAACTACAATTTACAAAAATTTCAACAGAATTTTTTCTATTTTTATGATATTTACATCCTATTAGACAAAAAAATTTATCTTAACAACACAACCATTAATGGTACCAGACATTTATAACATTATTATTCTCCATAACGCTCATATATTTTTATTTTAAATTTCATACATCAAATTTCATTGAAATCAAATTTCATACAACAAAGTAAAAAAAATCAAGATATAAATGTAAAATTTTGATACTTACAAGTTGAAGTGCATACTCCTGGTGGATCAAAGATCCTCCAGTTTGTAAGAATAGGCTCTCTTTGTCTAGTCCTCCATATCTGTTGACATAATTGCACTCTGAAATGGATATTGCCTCTGGCACTCCATATTTCTTCAGATATATATGGTGGTCGTACATTATTCTTATGTATCGGAGCAAGAACACCTCTTCCATACATTATAAATTACAACATCAAATTTTGGATCCCAAAAAAATTCTTTCTAAAAATAAGAAAAACATAATATAAATACTTATAAACGACAAAACTTATTTAATTAATGTATAAAATTAGATAAAATAAAAAAGATTAAAGAATATATATTGTTTACCTCAAACTTTTGATAATAAAACTCCTTTTTTGGTTGAGAGAAATTCTTCTATATTTAACCCTTAAGATCAATCCTCCCCTTGAACATAGATGAGATATTTCTTGAGCACATTTCACATGGTACCAAACTAATAGATAAGTTATTTTACATCATTTTCAAATTAAAGCCTATAACTTCAGTATAAACCTATGGTGTTATCCTATATTACAGAATTTTACTTACAAATTGTTGATAATTGTGATATAATTTCTTTCTTCAACTCCCTTAGCTCCAGACTAAAGGTTTCCTCCTTCATCCGTATTGTTTACCCTTTATATCTCTATCAGAATAGGGGTGGTGGATGGTGTAGGGCTGCTAGATGGTGTAGTAGGGCTGTTGGATGGTATAACAGCAGGTACAGGAAATGATGCCTCATCTGAATGTGCAATAGCATCTGTAGAATGTGATGCTTCATTTGGAAATGCACAGGCTTCTCCAAATTATTGTAACTTGAGCCTTGACCTCATCCTATCCTGTTTCCTCTTTGATGACATATTTTTAACCTGAAATTCAAATTTTATTGAATTTTTCAATATATAATAAAAATATAAATTCAATAAATAACAATATATTATTAATGCAATAATAAATTTATTCATATAATATTCAATTACAAACACAAATTAATCGCTATCATCACTTATTTGTAAATCAAAATCATTATCATCTTCATTTTCCCAAGAATTAAATTAAACTCAGGCTCCTCTTCAGATCTATCACCCTCCTCATCATCTCTAGATGAAATTTCAACTTATTGATTATTTGGATCATTCAAAGGTTCATTGTCTTCATATGTTACACATGCATTTATTTAATAAACATCTTCCTTAAACACTTCACTTTCAAATCTCTTATTTTCTAGTTTTCTGTTTAATTTAAAACACCTCTAGGTTTTACTTTACATATGGCCAACCAATTTGATTTATCTCATTGTGAGCTAAAAAAAGGGGCATAATATACCTAAATCACTTGCATTGTCAACATAAAAGGTTCAAATTGTTTAAATCTTCTTCACTAGTTAATTTTCATTAGATTGTATTGGTTTTGCAATTTTGTTCCAACATTAGGAGTTGAATCAAACCATTCACACTTAAATATCACACTATATTTTATTGGCAATGTAAGGTACTCAATTAAAAGTATCTCAATAATTTTACCATAGTAATCCATCAATTCTCCCTATATGCAAACCCCACTATTTACTGTTGTCATGCTATGACCAAGATATTCTATATGAAATTTGTATCTATTAACAAAATACACTGAACATGATTTAACAGTTCACTAAGACCTTTTGCAAGATGACATATGAACGTGTTCTCTATTGGATTTTTTTGAGGTTACACAAAAACAATTTATTATATTAAATAGTATAATGTTATTTAATCACTTTGATATGATAACTCAACCATTTCAATTATTACAAGTTAAAACTTACATATTTCTTGAACCATCGAGGAAAGTGTCTTTCAAATTATTTATTGATATCATCCTGTGATGTTTTGGGCATTCGCTCACGTAACCATTACTCGTATAATCTAAAAACATTATTATGTATTTTGTTGTGAGCAATAGTAACTTCGGAAACTCAAATAATCTATTTCAAAATCAATTTAAACTTACTGCACGAAAGGTTAAACCTCTTGACAATTCAATAAAATGTAACCATAGGCAACCTCTATATCTTCTATTATTAACATTCTTCTTGTTGAATATCTATATGTTTGTTCTGGATATGTGAAAATGGATAAGTTACCATCAACATCACCTGTTTCTTCCCCATCGTCATTTCGAAGAACTTTTCTTTCTCTTGTGTGAACATACGGCTGAAAATAATGTGAACAAAATGCATTTGCTTCCTCCACTAAATAAGCATTATATATCGAATCTTCAACTCTAGCCTTGTTTTTGATGTTTTTCTTCAAGTGATGCAAACACCTACATTACAAATAGGGTTATTGCAATTATGTTATTAAAACATGCTATAACTTTTATTTAAATATTAACTATAATTGCCTCTCAAACGAATACATCCATCGATATTAAACTGGACCAACAAGTTTAGCCTCGTGTACTAAATGTATGGGTAGATGCTTCGTACATTCAAAGAAATTTGGAGGGAAAATCCCTTCCAATTTGCACAAGATAACTGGAACTTCCCTTTCTAATTTTTCCATTTCAACCAACTTTATTTCAGATGATGTTTAGCTTTTGAAAAATAAACTTAATTCTGTTGTAGTTTTTGATAGCGTGTCGTAACGCTAGTCAAAATAAACTAGGCCTACTACTATAACAGTGATGAGTCTAACTCGATCCCACATAGAGTATTTGGCTAGCTTTTAAAATGAAATCAATCAGTTTTTAGGATTAGGGGGTTTCAATTAGTTTCAAATAAGAAAATAAAACGAAACTAAAGTAAGAAGAACAAATTAAAGAAAACATGCAAAGTGATGAAAGTGGTGAATTCATTAGGTATGTGGTTCTTTAGTTCTATCTTAGCCTACACCCTACTGAAACATATTTTGATGATTTGTAGTTGATAAGCTTAAATTACATCGAGTTTTAAAGAATAATTTGATATGTGTTTAGCTGTTAATTCGATCATTTAGTATATGTTTACGTTAGAATTGTGTTATTTTGTTAATTATTTGTGTGTTAAGTGTTTTATAGGTTTGAAGGAGATTTTAGGCTTAAATATAATATTTTTGAGGTATATTGATGTGTTTGCTAGTGTTTTAGGGTCAATATTAAAGAACGAAGGAGTTTTAGAAGATATTCGGGCCAAAACAACGACCAAAATCGTGACAGAATGCTCAGATGTGGGCCACGATAATGGCTTATAGGGCCACAGTTGTGACTTGCATCGGGCATATGTGCAGTCACTTACGAACTTCACATTTTTAGGGACTTTTTGGACCTTTCAGATCTCAAAAAGACCTTTCAGTTACCTAAAATATAAAAGACTATTTAAAGAGCATTAAGAGGAGCGTAAAGCAACTTTTTTGCATCAGCCACATTTGAAACCCTAAAGAGAGAATATTGAGAGAGAGAAAGAAGAAGAAGGAAGAGGAAGAAGAAGTTGAATCGACGTACTTCCCGAATCAGGAAGTTTCCTGACTTCATTGCCTTCCTTTGTCTACTCTAAGTCATTAACTCCTTTTCATTTCGATTTTGTTTATGTATAGAGTTGAGATGGACAGTATGATGATAGGATTTGAAATATTGATGATGTTTTAAAATTTATTTTGGGATTTTATTTTGATATAATGATGATTTTGTTGATTGTGTTTATTGGATGAATGTCGTGATTTGATTGTATTCTTGCATAATTTGATAATAAACTGAGAGGGTGAACTGAATGAAAAATAATTAAATCATATTAATAAGAGTTAGGAAATTTAATAAAAACCATGGCAAATAATATTGGTAATTGTACGGAGAGAGATCCCATGTGATGTTTCGTTACTTTATTAAAGTGCTTCAGATCTAATTAGGATTTTGGATAATTTTTGAATTGAGAGATCACAAATTTCATAATCTGAACAGGGTTTAATGGTTATAACTTGAGGCAAAGTAATCGACCGTAGGATAGTTTAGAACCGATACTTCACTGACGCATAATCTGCTAGGTTAGCATTAATGATAAGTAAAATCCTCTTTCTCATAAATTAGTAAATTCCTTAGGTTGATTTCTATTGTGATTGCATATTTCTCACTTGTTAATACTTTTGTGTTTAATTTCTAATTTGATTGGTTAAACTCTATTCTCGTAATTAATTTTTGTTGCATCTTTTATTTTCAGTTTTATAGTGTTTTTGGCCTTAGATTTTAAGATTAGATTACTATACTTCCTTATGGGATCGACATCTTTAATACTATACTATGAATCGTGCGCTTGTAGAATATTGAGGGTTTATATGATTAAAACTTACCCCGATCAAGTTTTTGATGCCATTGCTGGGGAAGTGTAGAATTAGTTTAATTTTTGTAGTCTAAGGCATTTCACTATCTTTTGTGATTGTGGTACCTAATCATAAAAAAGAAAAAAAGTGTAGGAGGTTTGGGCGTAAGTAAAAAACACATTGATTTGGACATTACAAAGTAGCGATGAAGACTAGAAAACTAGATATCAAGAAGAGATAAAAAAGAACGATCATGAAGGATATATATATTATAGGGAGCAAAGGGCTCTTGCCGATTTCAATAAGCCCCAACTTAGTTGGGGAAATCATCATCCTTATAAAAACACGTACACTTTGGGGTGGAAAAACTACCCAGATTTTTGTTGTTCTAACATTGTTAGTACTCATATAGGACATCAAAACCTATTAGGATTTCAACAAGATGAGTATAGTTTATGGGATTCTAAATTGGTCAAAATCATGGATATGCTAAAAGGTATGGAAGAGATCTAAAAGAAACTGGAAGAGCAATTTGATCAGGTAATGGAAAATTATGCCTTTTTTATTCACAACCTAGAGATTCAAGTAAGACAACTTTCCTGTGAATTTTGTAAGAGAAGTGTAGAAGACTCTTTAAGTAACATGAAATTACATCAATGCGCGCAATATGAGGCTATCATACTTGGAAGTGGGGGAGAGCAAGAAAAATCAGTGGGAAATCAAGTTGAGACCTATTTTGTAGAAGACCAAGAGATGATGAAGAAAAGGATGACAACGGACAGTTGACAGCGGATGTCAAGTTTGAAAAAGCTATGAAAGTCTCTGTTCAAGAAGCTAAATAAGAAGAAGAGATAAGAAAGAATGAGGAAGAACCAATAAGAGAACAACTTACCCTCTTACTGGGAAAACTATTGGATTCCATGAAAGATTCAGGGAGTTCTGTTATTCCTTGTTTTGTTAATAGTTCACTCAAAAAAAGGACATTACTGAGCTTAATTGGTTTTCATAATTTTTTCAATTTTGTCCTTCTGATCATTTTTCAATTTGTAGCTTACTTACAGTCTACAAAATTGATGTTGAACGAAAAGGGAGGAAGCAAGTCACTCATAATTGATCATGACTAAGTTTCCAATGGTACAAGGTCAAGCTAATGACCATAAATTAGCACATTCAATAGTTAGTTTTAAATTATTGTGTTTCGTTAGAATTGTTTTACATTTTAAATAAAATTTTAATGATTTGAAATTATCTGGGATTACTAATTCTCTTACTCTCTTTAAGCAATTCCAAGATAAGACAACAATCTCAATCGTCAAGCAGATTTGGTCTCAACACCTTACCATCATCACCTCCATCATCGTAAGGTTTTGTTTCTAATCCTTTCTTTTAAATTTAGTCT